>OW026366.1:92607031-92674659 GCA_932273885.2 Leucozona laternaria | reverse complement strand
TAAAGCTGGCCATACACGATCAAGCCATTTGGCTCGGAGCCAATTTGGCTCGTGGATTTCCGACCGGCTTAAAATCAAAATCGCTCAGTTGAGCCCAATCACACGATGCAATTTGGCTCGGCCAGCCATTTGGCTCGATCGTGTATGGCCTGCTTAAGGCCTGGTGCCCACTAGGCAACTTAGTTGCCAGCAACTTTTAGTTGCTGGGTATTGCCGGCAATTCTGAGCAACTAAACTTGCCTGCCCTCGCCCACTAGGTAACTTCTGAGCAAGTTTTGAGAATTAATATTTGTGGTTTTTGTATTTAATTTTCTATAAAAACATGTAACACCTGAACATATCTCAATTTGACCTGTCTAAAATGCAAAATCGATGTAACATTTCAATGGATAACAAATAAAAACGTTTAATTTTCGAAAGTTGCTCGGAAATTGCTTAGTGAGAGGGGTCAGCAACTAAAAGTTGCCCGGAGTTGCCGGCAACTTAGTTCCGTCAACAACTCCGAGCAACTTAAAGTTGCCGGCAACTAAGTTGCCCAGTGGGTGCTCTCCCATATAAGCCAATGTAATTGAATCGGGAGCAACTAAAAGTTGCTGGAGTGAGCAACTAAAAGCTGCCTAGTGGGCAGCAGGCCTAAAGCCGGAACCACACTACTCTCGCCATTACAATGCATTTCATAGATTTCGAGACAACACACCACACGATACAAATATGGTTATTCGCATATGAAATACATTAGAGCGATATCGACACATCACTCCAAAACACACCCCACGAGACATACTTTTTTTGGCTTAAGTCCCCTTTCACACAAAGAAACAAGTTGCTGGAGATTTTATGACGTTTGCTTTTAATTGCTTCTAAAATCTCTTGTACTTTTCACACGAAGCTTTTCTGTACTTTCCATATAAAGTCTCTTGCTTGAACGTACATCACCTAATAAAAGAGAACTGCCGAATTTAGGTCATGACTCAAAATTCATGGTGTAATAGCGGACGGCGCACAGGACGAAATTTTAAAGAAGAATTCGAAGAGAGTTACGACGAAAAAGTCGTTGTGTAATACCAGACTATGAAATGCTAAACTCATAATTTCCGAGTTTTCCACTAAAAACGATTTTACATCGTACTAAATCGACTAAAATTTTGGCCTAACAAAAGGAAAACTATTACTACGTTTTCATAAGGCCAAATGAGGTAATTTCGTTGAAAATTTCCAAATTAGTTCCGAAATTGTCTTATTTCCCATGGAAATTCACATTTCGAAATGGAGATAAATTCAACCAAATTTGCACGAAATCAGGTTGGAAATAAGACACAAACATGAACACACCTAAATTGATTTAGAATCGAACAACTGCTGATTCAAGTCAAGTGTCAAAATTGAAGTAAAAGACGTCAAATACATTTGGGCAGTCAAACCTTGTCAGAGCAGGTTATAAACAAACTCTTTGATTGTGTAGTGCAATCGAATAATAACATAGTGATTTGTTAATTTTAAATTGGCTCAAAATATTATTATAAAGTATACGTTTTCTGTTTAAACTTTTGCTTATAACAATAAAAAGATCAAAGTTCTATTACGAACGTTAAAAAAATGTTAAAACTTTAAAATTTTAGTTATTTTATTAAATTTGTTCTTGTGAATCTGACTAAACTTCGGAAAACTTTTCGTACAATGAATTTTCCTTGGAAATGCTTGTTTTTTTCTCACAGAGGCGTTTCAAACTATTCAATAAATGTTATTACACTAAAATTTACGAATCAATTGATATTACAAAATTATATTTTCTATTAAAAAAAAGTGAATAATAAAAATCACTGAAAAGATCATTCGCTGTTTAACCTCTGACTAGGATTCTATAACTGTAAGAACAAGACGGAAAAAAGACAAAGATAGTTTCCCGAAAAGCCCACTACAAAAAAAAAAAAAACAAATCAAAATATTTTTCACGGAAAACTGAAAAAACAATTCGATAAATACAATTAGAAAATACTAATATTAATTTGTGAGTCATACAAATCGGTACATCCGATTAAATTGCAGAATCGCCTCGATCTGATTTGCAGGGAAATATGCTGTGGAAAGACATGCCATATCTTCTAAAAGGTTTGAAGTTTTACATTTAGGGTCAATTTACGTGTTCCTACGTCCCTAGGATTTACGCATAGGTACCTTGGCTTTTTTTTAGAGTCTGTCTAAAGGCACGTAGTTTCGCGTACGCGAAATTAGTTCTCATACCTAAACAGTGAGGTATGTATGGGGGGCATGCTGCCCCCTGCAACCCCCCTGCTTGGCTTCACTATAGGATTTGGGGTAGGTGCAAGGTTGGTTATACGCAAAGTCTTTTTTGGATTTAAAGGAACCTCACTGTTTAGGTATGAGAACTAATTTCGCGTACGCGAAACTACGTGCCTTTAGACAGACTCTAAAAAAAAAGCCAAGGTACCTATGCGTAAATCCTAGGGACGTAGGAACACGTAAATTGACCCTAAATGTAAAACTTCAAACCTTTTAGAAGATATGGCATGTCTTTCCACAGCATATTTCCCTGCAAATCAGATCGAGGCGATTCTGCAATTTAATCGGATGTACCGATTTGTATGACTCACAAATTAATATTAGTATTTTCTAATTGTATTTATCGAATTGTTTTTTCAGTTTTCCGTGAAAAATATTTTGATTTGTTTTTTTTTTTTTTTGTAGTGGGCTTTTCGGGAAACTATCTTTGTCTTTTTTCCGTCTTGTTCTTACAGTTATAGAATCCTAGTCAGAGGTTAAACAGCGAATGATCTTTTCAGTGATTTTTATTATTCACTTTTTTTTAATAGAAAATATAATTTTGTAATATCAATTGATTCGTAAATTTTAGTGTAATAACATTTATTGAATAGTTTGAAACGCCTCTGTGAGAAAAAAACAAGCATTTCCAAGGAAAATTCATTGTACGAAAAGTTTTCCGAAGTTTAGTCAGATTCACAAGAACAAATTTAATAAAATAACTAAAATTTTAAAGTTTTAACATTTTTTTAACGTTCGTAATAGAACTTTGATCTTTTTATTGTTATAAGCAAAAGTTTAAACAGAAAACGTATACTTTATAATAATATTTTGAGCCAATTTAAAATTAACAAATCACTATGTTATTATTCGATTGCACTACACAATCAAAGAGTTTGTTTATAACCTGCTCTGACAAGGTTTGACTGCCCAAATGTATTTGACGTCTTTTACTTCAATTTTGACACTTGACTTGAATCAGCAGTTGTTCGATTCTAAATCAATTTAGGTGTGTTCATGTTTGTGTCTTATTTCCAACCTGATTTCGTGCAAATTTGGTTGAATTTATCTCCATTTCGAAATGTGAATTTCCATGGGAAATAAGACAATTTCGGAACTAATTTGGAAATTTTCAACGAAATTACCTCATTTGGCCTTATGAAAACGTAGTAATAGTTTTCCTTTTGTTAGGCCAAAATTTTAGTCGATTTAGTACGATGTAAAATCGTTTTTAGTGGAAAACTCGGAAATTATGAGTTTAGCATTTCATAGTCTGGTATTACACAACGACTTTTTCGTCGTAACTCTCTTCGAATTCTTCTTTAAAATTTCGTCCTGTGCGCCGTCCGCTATTACACCATGAATTTTGAGTCATGACCTAAATTCGGCAGTTCTCTTTTATTAGGTGATGTACGTTCAAGCAAGAGACTTTATATGGAAAGTACAGAAAAGCTTCGTGTGAAAAGTACAAGAGATTTTAGAAGCAATTAAAAGCAAACGTCATAAAATCTCCAGCAACTTGTTTCTTTGTGTGAAAGGGGACTTAAGCCAAAAAAAGTATGTCTCGTGGGGTGTGTTTTGGAGTGATGTGTCGATATCGCTCTAATGTATTTCATATGCGAATAACCATATTTGTATCGTGTGGTGTGTTGTCTCGAAATCTATGAAATGCATTGTAATGGCGAGAGTAGTGTGGTTCCGGCTTTAGGCCTGCTGCCCACTAGGCAGCTTTTAGTTGCTCACTCCAGCAACTTTTAGTTGCTCCCGATTCAATTACATTGGCTTATATGGGAGAGCACCCACTGGGCAACTTAGTTGCCGGCAACTTTAAGTTGCTCGGAGTTGTTGACGGAACTAAGTTGCCGGCAACTCCGGGCAACTTTTAGTTGCTGACCCCTCTCACTAAGCAATTTCCAAGCAACTTTCGAAAATTAAACGTTTTTATTTGTTATCCATTGAAATGTTACATCGATTTTGCATTTTAGACAGGTCAAATTGAGATATGTTCAGGTGTTACATGTTTTTATAGAAAATTAAATACAAAAACCACAAATATTAATTCTCAAAACTTGCTCAGAAGTTACCTAGTGGGCGAGGGCAGGCAAGTTTAGTTGCTCAGAATTGCCGGCAATACCCAGCAACTAAAAGTTGCTGGCAACTAAGTTGCCTAGTGGGCACCAGGCCTTAAGCAGGCCATACACGATCGAGCCAAATGGCTGGCCGAGCCAAATTGCATCGTGTGATTGGGCTCAACTGAGCGATTTTGATTTTAAGCCGGTCGGAAATCCACGAGCCAAATTGGCTCCGAGCCAAATGGCTTGATCGTGTATGGCCAGCTTTAGCAATTATAGTGCCTGATTACATGTGTCGTTTTACTGAATAGCGCATCAGTAGCTGTGTTTTTTTGCAAGCCCCGAGGAAATTGGTCGAAAGAAACGAGGTCCTGTCCTGCAATTTACATTTTCCCCTTCGGGCTAAGCTAAGCGCGGAGAATTCTCGGGGCTTCACTTCAGCACGGAGGAAAACTGAGTTACCGACATGAATTGTATACTTGTTATCGAAAGTTTGTATGGAAACTCCATTTTTTTTCTGTAATGGCGTCGCTAGTCCCCAATGTCGTTTCTTTCAACCAAATAAGGCTTTTCCAGAAACTATCTTTGTCTTTTCTCTTTCTAATTTTGACATACAAATATGTAGGGAAAACAAACAAACGACCAATCACAATCACATGCTTTTTATTTTCCCTACATATTTTTCTGTCATACTATTGATTTTTTTTTTGCTTGTTTGGTACTGAAGTCTGGTGGAAGTTCCAAATTAGGCTTTTCCAGAAACTATCATTATCTTTTCTCTTTCTAACTTTGACAGTTCTCAAGTAAGAAAAAAAAAACTTTGACATAAAAAGATGCAGGGGAAACAAACAAAGGTCATAAATGCACAATTACATGTTTTTTGTTTTCCCTGACAATAGAGCTCTTCCAAGATTTGTCTTTTCTCTTTCTAATTTGACATTTAAAAACAAAAACTGGTTGGAAAATATTTACATGCTCTTGCCAGTGTTAAAAAGGCGGTCATTTGATTATTTTTTGTATTTGGAAGTGAAAACTTAGATTTGCGGTCGAATTACCTATTCAGTAGTGTCTAAACACTTTAGTGAACATTTTTTCAAGTGTTTGACAACAAAAAAAACTAATTTTAATACATATTCATCACTATTTTAAACACACAACTTTTTTGGCTCGCCTTCGTACCTTTGATATTTGGTTTTGTTTTCCAACCAGGGAGTGCCGTCAGATTGTTGTTTTTTTTTTTTTTTACAAATTTTACACTGACGCTTCTGACATTTGGTGGCAGAGATCTATAGTCAAACTATTGTGTTTTTTTTTTTTGCTTTTTAGCCACTGACGTCTGGTGGAAGTTCCCAATTCCCCGGGGTTTGAAAAAAACACGGCTAGCACTATTTTCACTGTGTTCCTGTTTCGTTAGCCCGCATTTACATTGCCCGATTTTTCCAATTCCGATTTTTCTTTGTTGTTGTAATCATCGAATATGAATACCTCCCAATGTTGCGAACACAACGTGACGTAGCCGCAGCTGCAAGAGTTCACCAGCTTTTAACTTTTGCGTGCAGCATTTATGACAATTCAAAGTTGATGCCCATTGAAGCCCATTTCAACACGATGAGTGTTTATATGGGGTTGAAAGGCGCTTCAAGCTCTTTTCAATTTCTAAAGTTATAAATATCAGTGCTTCTGCAGTCAGAATGTCAGAAACACAGATTAGCCACATGCAGATGAGAATGTTTCGTACGTTTCACCCTCTAAAACCCATTTGTTTACATTGTTGTATATGTAATTTCTTCCCGCGTCGATGAATAGATGTGAATTGCAACAACAATTTAACCAGGTGTGTGAGATCCCTTCTGTCTATGTGTAAGGTTTTTATACACACATTCTCATTTTTTATCTGCAATCTGACAGTTCAAGCTCGTAGGCAAATTAAAATGGCTGCCGGGGATTCTCATCTTCATGTGGCTAATCTGTGGTCTGGTCAGAAAGCTGTACAGCTTCATTGGGCACGTTCGGATAACTATCTTAAGTTATGCGGATAGGTTTGTGTTGTTGTAATCCCTTGTTGAAAAATATCTGATGTCAGCTGATGCAACAAAAACTCAAGCAATCTGAAAATTTTTGGGATAGGTGGATAGCCTATCGGATAGTTGCCCGAATGCGGCCATTGTGGACACGTAAAAAAAGAACGTACGACACTTTTTGACAACTCGTCTTAACATTTTCTAATTTAACTAGTTTTTGTTTGAAAACTTCGTCAAAAAAATTTTTAGAATTTTTTTCTCTCCACAACTAATTTACAACAAAAAAGCTACAATTAATGCCATCTTTAGATTTTCCAATTTGCTTTTCTAATGCCTGGACTCAGAGTGTCAAGTTAGCACTACCTACCTAGTTTTTGTTTGAAAACTTCGTCAAAAAAATTTTTAGAATTTTTTCCTCTCCACAACTAATTTACAACGAAAAAGCTACAATTAATGCCATCTTTAGATTTTCCAATTTGCTTTTCTAATGCCTGGACTGAGAGTGTCAAGTTAGCACTACCTACCTAGTTTTTGTTTGAAAACTTCGTCAAAAAAATTTTTAGAATTTTTTTCTCTCCACAACTAATTTAAAACAAAAAAGCTACAATTAATGCCATCTTTAGATTTTCCAATTTGCTTTTCTAATGCCTGGACTCAGAGTGTCAAGTTAGCACTACCTACCTAGTTTTTGTTTGAAAACTTCGTAAAAAAAATTTTTAGAATTTTTTTCTCTCCACAACTAATTTACAACAAAAAAGCTTCAATTAATGCCATCTTTAGATTTTCTAATTTGCTTTTCTAATGCCTGGTCTCAGAGTGTCAACTTAGCACTACCTACTTAGTTTTTGTTTGAAAACTTCGTCAAAAAAATTTTTAGAATTTTTTTCTCTCCACAACTAACTTACAACAAAAAAGCTACAATTAATGCCATCTTTAGATTTTCCAATTTGCTTTTCTAATGCCTGGTCTCAGAGTGTCAACTTAGCACTACCTACTTAGTTTTTGTTTGAAAACTTCGTCAAAAATTTTTTTAGAATTTTTTTCTCTCCACAACTAATTTACAACAAAAAAGCTACAATTAATGCCATCTTTAGATTTTCCAATTTGCTTTTCTAATGCCTGGACTGAGAGTGTCAAGTTAGCACTACCTACCTAGTTTTTGTTTGAAAACTTCGTCAAAAAAATTTTTAGAATTTTTTTCTCTCCACAACTAATTTACAACAAAAAAGCTTCAATTAATGCCATCTTTAGATTTTCCAATTTGCTTTTCTAATGCCTGGACTCAGAGTGTCAAGTTAGCACTACCTACCTAGTTTTTGTTTGAAAACTTCGTCAAAAAAATTTTTAGAATTTTTTCCTCTCCACAACTAATTTACAACGAAAAAGCTACAATTAATGCCATCTTTAGATTTTCCAATTTGCTTTTCTAATGCCTGGACTGAGAGTGTCAAGTTAGCACTACCTACCTAGTTTTTGTTTGAAAACTTCGTCAAAAAAATTTTTAGAATTTTTTTCTCTCCACAACTAATTTAAAACAAAAAAGCTACAATTAATGCCATCTTTAGATTTTCCAATTTGCTTTTCTAATGCCTGGACTGAGAGTGTCAAGTTAGCACTACCTACCTAGTTTTTGTTTGAAAACTTCGTCAAAAAAATTTTTAGATTTTTTTTCTCTCCACAACTAATTTGCAACAAAGAAGCTACAATTAATGCCATCTTTAGATTTTCCAATTTGCTTTTCTAATGCCTGGACTGAGAGTGTCAAGTTAGCACTACCTACCTAGTTTTTGTTTGAAAACTTCGTCAAAAAAATTTTTAGAATTTTTTTCTCTCCACAACTAATTTACAACAAAAAAGCTACAATTAATGCCATCTTTAGATTTTCCAATTTGCTTTTCTAATGCCTGGTCTCAGAGTGTCAACTTAGCACTACCTACTTAGTTTTTGTTTGAAAACTTCGTCAAAAAAATTTTTAGAATTTTTTTCTCTCCACAACTAATTTACAACAAAAAAGCTACAATTAATGCCATCTTTAGATTTTCCAATTTGCTTTTCTAATGCCTGGACTGAGAGTGTCAAGTTAGCACTACCTACCTAGTTTTTGTTTGAAAACTTCGTCAAAAAAATTTTTAGAATTTTTTTTCTCTCCACAACTAACTTACAACAAAAAAGCTACAATTAATGCCATCTTTAGATTTTCCAATTTGCTTTTCTAATGCCTGGACTGAGAGTGTCAAGTTAGCACTACCTACCTAGTTTTTGTTTGAAAACTTCGTCAAAAAAATTTTAAGAATTTTTTTCTCTCTACAACTAATTTACAACAAAAAAGCTACAATTAATGCCATCTTTAGATTTTCCAATTTGCTTTTCTAATGCCTGGTCTCAGAGTGTCAACTTAGCACTACCTACTTAGTTTTTGTTTGAAAACTTCGTCAAAAATTTTGTTTAGAATTTTTTTCTCTCCACAACTAATTTACAACAAAAAAGCTACAATTAATGACATCTTTAGATTTTCCAATTTGCTTTTCTAATGCCTGGACTCAGAGTGTCAAGTTAGCACTACCTACCTAGTTTTTGTTTGAAAACTTCGTCAAAAAAATTTTTAGAATTTTTTTCTCTCCACAACTAATTTACAACAAAAAAGCTACAATTAATGCCATCTTTAGATTTTCCAATTTGCTTTTCTAATGCCTGGACTCAGAGTGTCAAGTTAGCACTACCTACCTAGTTTTTGTTTGAAAACTTCGTCAAAAAAATTTTTAGAATTTTTTTCTCTCCACAACTAATTTACAACAAAAAAGCTACAATTAATGCCACCTTTAGATTTTCCAATTTGCTTTTCTAATGCCTGGACTGAGAGTGTCAAGTTAGCACTACCTACCTAGTTTTTGTTTGAAAACTTCGTCAAAAAAATTTTTAGAATTTTTTTCTCTCCACAACTAATTTACAACAAAAAAGCTACAATTAATGCCATCTTTAGATTTTCTAATTTGCTTTTCTAATGCCTGGTCTCAGAGTGTCAACTTAGCACTACCTACTTAGTTTCTGTTTGAAAACTTCGTCAAAAAAATTTTTAGAATTTTTTTCTCTCCACAACTAATTTACAACAAAAAAGCTACAATTAATGCCATCTTTAGATTTTCCAAGTTGCTTTTCTAATGCCTGGACTGAGAGTGTCAAGTTAGCACTACCTACCTAGTTTTTGTTTGAAAACTTCGTCAAAAAAATTTTTAGAATTTTTTTCTCTCCACAACTAATTTACAACAAAAAAGCTACAATTAATGCCATCTTTAGATTTTCCAATTTGCTTTTCTAATGCCTGGACTCAGAGTGTCAAGTTAGCACTACCTACCTAGTTTTTGTTTGAAAACTTCGTCAAAAAAATTTTTAGAATTTTTTTCTCTCCACAACTAATTTACAACAAAAAAGCTACAATTAATGCCACCTTTAGATTTTCCAATTTGCTTTTCTAATGCCTGGACTGAGAGTGTCAAGTTAGCACTACCTACCTAGTTTTTGTTTGAAAACTTCGTCAAAAAAATTTTTAGAATTTTTTTCTCTCCACAACTAATTTACAACAAAAAAGCTACAATTAATGCCATCTTTAGATTTTCTAATTTGCTTTTCTAATGCCTGGTCTCAGAGTGTCAACTTAGCACTACCTACTTAGTTTCTGTTTGAAAACTTCGTCAAAAAAATTTTTAGAATTTTTTTCTCTCCACAACTAATTTACAACAAAAAAGCTTCAATTAATGCCATCTTAAGTTTTTCTAATTTGCTTTTCTAATGCCTGGACTCAGAGTGTCAAGTTAGCACTACCTACCTAGTTTTTGTTTGAAAACTTCGTCAAAAAAATTTTTAGAATTTTTTTCTCTCCTTAACTAATTTACAACAAAAAAGCTACAATTAATGCCATCTTTAGATTTTCTAATTTGCTTTTCTAATGCCTGGTTTCAGAGTGTCAACTTAGCACTACCTACTTAGTTTTTGTTTGAAAACTTCGTCAAAAAAATTTTTAGAATTTTTTTCTCTCCACAACTAATTTACAACAAAAAAGCTACAATTAATGACATCTTTAGATTTTCCAATTTGCTTTTCTAATGCCTGGACTGAGAGTGTCAAGTTAGCACTACCTACCTAGTTTATGTTTGAAAACTTCGTCAAAAAAATTTTTAGAATTTTTTTCTCTCCACAACTAATTTACAACAAAAAAGCTACAATTAATGCCATCTTTAGATTTTCCAATTTGCTTTTCTAATGCCTGGACTGAGAGTGTCAAGTTAGCACTACCTACCTAGTTTTTGTTTGAAAACTTCGTCAAAAAAATTTTTAGAATTTTTTTCTCTCCACATCTAATTTACAACAAAAAAGCTACAATTAATGCCATCTTTAGATTTTCCAATTAGCTTTTCTAATGCCTGGACTGAGAGTGTCAAGTTAGCACTACCTACCTAGTTTTTGTTTGAAAACTTCGTCAAAAAAATTTTTAGAATTTTTTTCTCTCCACAACTAATTTACAACAAAAAAGCTACAATTAATGCCATCTTTATATTTTCTAATTTGCTTTTCTAATGCCTGGTCTCAGAGTGTCAACTTAGCACTACCTACTTAGTTTCTGTTTGAAAACTTCGTCAAAAAAATTTTTAGAATTTTTTTCTCTCCACAACTAATTTACAACAAAAAAGCTACAATTAATGCCATCTTTAGATTTTCCAATTTGCTTTTCTAATGCCTGGACTCAGAGTGTCAAGTTAGCACTACCTACCTAGTTTTTGTTTGAAAACTTCGTCAAAAAAATTTTTAGAATTTTTTTCTCTCCACAACTAATTTACAACAAAAAAGCTACAATTAATGCCATCTTTAGATTTTCTAATTTGCTTTTCTAATGCCTGGTCTCAGAGTGTCAACTTAGCACTACCTACTTAGTTTTTGTTTGAAAACTTCGTCAAAAAAATTTTTAGAATTTTTTTCTCTCCACAACTAATTTACAACAAAAAAGCTACAATTAATGCCATCTTTAGATTTTCCAATTTGCTTTTCTAATGCCTGGACTGAGAGTGTCAAGTTAGCACTACCTACCTAGTTTTTGTTTGAAAACTTCGTCAAAAAAATTTTTAGAATTTTTTTCTCTCCACAACTAATTTACAACAAAAAAGCTTCAATTAATGCCATCTTTAGATTTTCCAATTTGCTTTTCTAATGCCTGGACTGAGAGTGTCAAGTTAGCACTACCTACTTAGTTTTTGTTTGAAAACTTCGTCAAAAAAAATTTTTAGAATTTTTTTCTCTCCACAACTAATTTACGACAAAAAAGCTACAATTAATTGTGTACTTTGTTTTTTAAATTTCCTAAAGTGTAGTGCTAACTTGATATCAAGTTAGCACTACATACCATGTTTTTTTTTAATACAAGGATTCTTATGGCAAAAAAATTTTTAGAATTTTTTTCTTTCCACAACAAATTTACAACAAAAAAACTACAATTAACTGTGTTATTAGTTTTTTTATTTTCTGAAAGTGTAATGCTAACTTGATATCAAGTTAGCACTACATACCATTTTTTTATTAAATAGTAGAGCTACAAATTTTTTTTTTCCACAACTAATTTACTACTAAAAAGCTACAATTAACTGTGTTCTTAGTTTATTTAATTTCTAAAAGTGTAGTGCTAACTTGACACACGTACTAAAGTTAACTTTAGTTATAAAAAGAACGCACCACTTCGGAGAAGAAGATTCAAAAGGTGTAGCTGTGGCTTCTCCTCGTCGGTTGTCGGTCGGTTGGTTTGTTGGTTGGTTTGTTTAGTTGTTATTTGGGATATTGATTGTTTGGATTCAAGATAAGATTGCTTTAAAAGCTTGAGCATTTTTTATCGGTTCAATTTCAATGGTAAGGTAGTGTAGTTTCTTGGGATGAATGGATCGGTGGTTTTTGTTTATTTCCTTTTTCCTCTTTTTTCTCAAGGTGCTTATTTCGCTTTTTATTTGAGTTTATTATTTCAGATTTGTCGATAACAACTGGATTAAGATTTAAGCATAATTGAGATTTTATATTGGTGATATCATTCCGTAAATCATAAAGTATGGACAAAAATGAGTCGCCTATAGCCATACAAATTTCACATCTCCACAGCAATTGGGGGTCGGATATCAATGCATTTGCAGACATTTCACATAATGGAATACATTTTTTGTGAAACTTTTTGCCACATATACCCCAAGATAATATGAATTTTTCACCCAAAATTCTACCATTGCAATCAGGTATGCCACATCTGTCAGTCATTTTAAAAACAAAAACTATTGTTGTTGGCTTTATAAATATCTCTGGGACTTAATGATGTTAACAATATGCGAGCAAGATTCAGCGAGTCTTCAATTGTAGCTATGTGGGAGATGCAAGTTTAAACTTCACAGCACAGGCTTTCGATTTGGCTGCAGTTTCGGCATGTAATAAAATAAAGGCAGAACATATATATGTAGAGAGAAAAACAAAAAGCAAAAAAATAAAAACGCGTTGAATGATGACAGGCAATATTATCAATTATCAGTTCTATTTGAAATGAAATTTTCTTTATAATAAGTTTTAACTTTACGAGTTAATTTCAGTAGATATAATTTCAGAATGTTTTCATGGGACAAATTAATCAAATGATGCAAAAATCTGAATTTATTTTGATAATTTTACTAATTAAAAAGAAAATACTTCAAGAGCTATTAAAACACAGGCAAAGTGAAAGTGTCAGAATTGCCGTCAATCGTGATTATATATATTTATATATATATTTAAACAATATCAAACATAAACGACTTAAGTTACCAAGGAAGATAGGTGTCTTTTTATCGGAGGAACTATGATCATAAAGCTGAAAGAGTGCTTATAAGAATGGCCCAGTGGTTCGTTCTTTTTCTCTAAAAAGTTAACTATTGTTAACTATTCTTAACTTTGGTCTTTCCTAAATTCTCAAATTGTAACATTGTGTAACATTCTGACGTCTTCAAATCGTTCCTAAATTTAATGTTGAGCCGTCAGAATGTTACACTTTGTAACAATTTCCAACTCATCTCGATGACATGAATTGAAATGTTAATCTGTCAAAAGCAGCTGAATTTGTAAATGTTTTCATTTTGTGGTTATCTTTTGTTTACTTTTCGTTCTTTTGAGTTGAAGCTATTTTAATTTTTGGATTTCCTTTTTAAATTTAATAGATTTTTACTGTCGAATTTGATTTTTGGAAACGTGTTCTGTTATTTTATGATTAATATTCTTTGTTTGATATTTTCTTTCGTTTATATTTCGGTAGAAATTTAACAAGTGAATTTGTGCCCATTTTAAATCAAAAAAAAATCTTATATTTCGCTGGAAGATTCGCTTTTTTTGCAAAAATAAAGTTTATATAATATATAATTAACAAACTGTAAACATTATTTTGAGTATTTCTTGAAATAAATTTGATGCAATCTAATGATTTCTTTGATTTATTCATTCTAAATGTATTTTCATTTTTTTCAACCCATTGATCGCTCCTAAATGAAATGTTACACTGTGTAACATTTTTAACAATGGCACTTCAACATCTTTATTTAACACATTAACAATAGTTAACTATTGTATAGAAAAAGAACGCACCACAGATAGATTAGCTAATGATGCTGATGAACTCCTATTAATAAAAAAACGCTTATTCCACCTTTATTCCACGAGTTTATTACACCATGGAATAAGAGTTAAGCTACAGGTTAAAATTTTCCAAAAAATAAAACAAAATGTTAGTGGAACAGTAAAGTGACGTTTACGAAAATTCCCTTAAGAAAATCTACTACAATAATTAAGATGCCTGTTTGGTAACTTGAAAGCAACAGCAAATATGAGGATGGGATGTTGAGGGTTAAAGGACGAATCGATAGAGCTTGGTTGTTTCACGGCAGGTGAGCCACGAAATTTATTAAATGAAGTTCAACCCAATTACTCTTGGTGTGATCGTTGAACCTTAAGTTGTAGTACTTTATAAGTTTCAATAAATAAAAAAATGCGCTTCTTTACCACGTTTTAAATCAATCAACAACTTTATTACCAATTCAAAATGAAAGTGACAATTTTACAGGTGTTCGAAAACTTTATACCTCGGTGTTAAAATATATACATAAGGTCAGCTGTAAAGTATTTATATAATTTAAAGGCTGTTAACCTAGATGATATTTTGCAGACTGGAATGACAATTCTACAAATACGTGAACATGAGCTTATATGTAATTGTTATGCAAAATGAGACAGATATATATATATATGAAAGTATGTTGTCTTACTTCTTTAGTTATTTAGTAATTATTAAATATTGAGACAAAAGGAATTTAAATCCGTTTATTAAAAGGAGAAAGAGAGACAAACAATGTTTATTTGCAGACTGTATGTAAATTCTGCACATTTGACAGTTCAAGTTATATTTTCAGCGTGTTTTCTTCGTGTGCCTTTAATTGTTTAAAAAATACAATTTGTAAAATTTAATATTATTAATAATTGTGTTTTATGTTGTAAACGGAAGGAAATATTCGATTGACCGGATGCTGAGAATGTGAACCTATTTTTATGGCTCGTTTAATATACATCTCATGACCCAGTCAATTGTATGTTTCCCGCCATTCTTCCTATCTGTCAAACTGTGCATTCTAGAAGTACAATAATTATTGACCAGATAAATAAATTAAATATTAATTCAAATAACTAATTAATTTGATAATAAGTTTGGGGTTGATTATAAAAAAATGTTGGGAAGCAACATGCTCCCGCCCAAAGGTGCAGCATGTTTATCCCTTTGGCTGGATTGCAGATAATATGTTGTTGATGTATTCATTTGAAGCGCTTGACGTTCAGATCATTCTTTACTGCCGGGATTTCTCATCTGTTGGTTGCTGTAGGCGGTTTGTCATCTATCGAATATATATGGAACTTGGTTTCACCTCATGATAACAGTTCATCCTCGCAATATTCGATCATGAAAATTAAAAAAAGTTTAGTACATGTTCAGCCTGGTTTTCAAACAATGGAAATTATAATTTAATATAGTTATCTATTTGGCTTGAGTGGTTTCATTTAGTTTCATAGAGTTTTGAATTTCATCCTGAAGTTTGGGTTAAGCGTCAAGGGTGTAATTGTGTAAATAATAGAGACAGATATGGGCATTAGAATTCAATTAATTTGATTTGAAGTTCATGAGTTTGATTTAGATTGGGATATCGGTAATTAAATTCACATTCTTTTTTTATAATAGTTCAAATATGTGGAATTTGTAGGTTGCTTATTGTTTATTTTCGGATATATTCGAATTCGATGGTTTCGTTACCGGCAAAGGGGATAACTTTGTTATAGGTCGTTTGAAGGTAGATCTTTCGGTTTTAATTGTTGCTACGCGAGTCAGACCATATATTCTAGGGTGCAGTTCGAGCACACAAGCGAGTGACCATAATGAGGGTGGTGAATTGTCGTCCTTGAATATGACAATGTCCCCAATGTTGATGTTCGGCTTTTGTTGAAGCCACTTTGGTCGCTGTTGAAGCAAGTGAAGATAACTTGTACTGCATTACTTCCAGAAATCTTGAGTCAGTTTTTGGATATATTTGTATTTGTCTAGATTGTTTAAGTTCTTGTCTGAATAGTTTCTGTTGGGCAGTAAGTTAAGTGGACCTCCTGTAAGGAAATATCCTGGGGTCAAGACAGTGAGGTCATTTGGATTGGGCAGAGAGGCCGTGAGTTGAGACATGCCTCTATCTGAGTAAGCACTGTTGCGCATTCTTCAAAGGTCAGTTTTGCTTTCCCAATTGTTCTTTTAAGATGACGTTTAAGTGATTTAAAACCTGCCTCCCATAAACCGCCAAAGTGTGGAGCTAGTGGAGGATTAAAATGCCAGGTAGTGTAGAGTGAAGCGAGAGTTTCTGAAACGGTGGTTGACCATTCAGAGGTTACGAACTTGCTGTCCCTTTTAAGATCGTTGGTTGCTCCCTTAAAATTCGTTCCACAATCACTGAATAAGTTGCTACATATTCATCGTCTGGCTACAAATCTTCTGTAAGCTGCAATAAACGTTGCTGCAGTTAAATCACTAACCGGTTAAAGATGGATAGCCTTTGCGGATAACCTACCCTTCCACATCTTATCTTCAACAGGACCAGCATAGTCGACGCCGGTGTTTGTGAATGGTCTTGTGATTGCCACACGTTCAGTGGGTAGACTGCCCATTAGCTGCGTTTGCATTTTTTCATCGTGCCTATGACATCTAACACATTGGCGGATCGTGGATTTTACTAGTCGTTTGAGGTAATCCAATAATAATTGCGAATTTCTGCCATCATGAGTTGTTGTCCTCCATGCAAAGTTCGTTGGTAAGCATCACAAGCTATCAATTTGGAAAAATGATGTTGATCTCTTAATATTATTGGATGTTGCTGTCTGTATGGGAGAAAAGAGTTTTGAAGTCGACCACTTACACGTAAAACATTATCTGAGTCAACGAAAGGGGTTAAATTTAATATTCCACTTCCTTTTGGTACTGATCCTGATTCTTTTAGAGTATTAATTTTTTTTTTGTTTCTTGTTGTGTCTCGATAAAGTGTTCCGATGAATAGTTATTCGGATTGAAATTTTTAAGAAATGTTGGTCCGTTTCACCAAATTTCAGTGAGTTCTTGAGGTGATGATCCTTGCGATGCCAAGTCTGCAGGTTTATCCTTTGAAACCACGTGATGCCAAGACTCAATGAGATAGAGATTGGATTTCACTAACTCAGTTAGCAACAAAGGTGGCGCGTATCGATGGACTTCCCTTTATCTATGCTAGGGTAATCATGAAGTCCGTCCATGCATAAGTTTTGATGGAATCAAACTGCATGTCCTTTACAATTCTCGTTAAAAGTTTAGCCAGAAGCAATGCTTCACTAAGTTCCAGTCGTGGTAGCGAAATGCATTTGGCCGGGGCAACTCTGGTCTTAGATACCTTTCTATATCTTTTGGAATAGCTGTATCCCACGATATGTTCCTAATCCATAGTTGTTGGAGAACCATTTTGGCTTTGACAACGCAAGGAGATATCCATCCCAATGGGTCAAAGAGACCAGCGATATCAGCTTGAACTGATCGCTTTGTTACTTTGGGGGTTTCAGGTAAGTTAATTTTAAAGCTAAGATAGTCATTGCTTGGATGCCATTGAATTCCTAATGTTTTGATAAGAAAGGGTCCGCCAAATAACTTTTTTGTTTTTTTTTTTAATGGCGCAAAACATCGTGTGTAGCTTCGGCTGTGTGGCACGTAGCGCCATCCTGTTGAAACCAAATGTTGCCAATATCCTCCTCTTCAATTTTTGTGAACAAAAATTCGTTCAACATGGCCGATAACGATCGCCATTGACTGTAACGGCCACTCCTTGCTCATTTTCGAAAAATGCCCCAATTATGCCTCTGGACCAAAATCCGCACCAAACAGTGACTCGTTTTGGGTGTATCGGCTTTTCAATGTATGCGTGCGGGTTTTCTGTGCCCCAAATGCAACAATTTTGCTTGTTTACTACCCGCCAAGATCAAAATGAGCTTCATCTGAAAAGATGATTTTTTTGGCAAAATCGGCATCTTCTCTAAGTCGATCGCAGGCCCACTTAGCGAAGCGTATACACAACCATATTCGTTCAGCGGAAGGATAAAACTAATTATCTGTCAAATCAGACATGAGCTTAGTGTTACCAATCACGAAATAAGCACTAGTTGAAAAAAAAAAACGTTAGATGGCGGACCCTTTATCTCTAGCTCAAACTGGAAAGGAAGATTGATTTCTCTGTAATTTTCTGGAATACCTTCCATGACCCTTTGTGAGTTACTGGCCCATTTCGAAGAGGAAACCCAGCTGCTTTTAAGGTTGACACTATATCTTTCTGCTATTGCATTTCGATACATTTTGCTAATGTCTGCCAACAAAGCAAATTTGAATCTTCTCCATTTGGCGACTAGATCAAAGATATCTAATTGTAAACTGGGTCCCACTATGAGACACTCATTTAGTGAAAGTCCATTTGATGTTTTGCAGGATCCATCAAATACTACTCGAAATTTCGTCGTGGTACTGGATTCCTTCATAACAGCATGGTGAGGAATATAATAAAAATATCCCGGAGTAAGTTCATCTTCCATTCATACTTATTTCATATGACCCAAGGTAAGGTACTCATTCATACACTCCACATAAAGTTGTTTAAGGCTGCTATGTGAAATCATTCGTTTTTCAATTTGCAGAAATCTTGCCATTGCAGCTCGTTTAGAATTTCCCAATAATGGTTTTTTGTTGTTCTTAAATGGAACACTTACCTCGTAACTTCCATCGGATCTTCTCTTGCATGTATTCTTGAAGTGTTGTTCACAAAATTCTTCCTCTTCTGTCAGTTTCCTACGTTCAAGATTTTCTTTGATTTCCCAAAACTGGGTAAGTTAAAAAACCAATTGGGCATGATGGCTCTGTATTGTTATAGGATTCTGCCTTGGATTAATGTTTCCGGTCAGAATCCAGCCAAATTCGGTTAATTGGGTTACAGGGGTTCCTGTATCGCTCTTGACTACTCCATCCAAGATGATTGTCGAATAGACATCGGAACCTATTAAGAGATCAATTCTCCCTGGAATATTAAAAGTTGGGTCTGCTAGCAAAAGATTTGGGGTGTGCCTAACATTGGTGACATCGATTTTGTGAGTGGGCAATGTCGATGTCAGGCTGTTAAATACCAGTGCCCTAAAATCAATACAAAAATCAGAATTATTTAAAGAAAAAAGTTTTAAATTAACTTCATATTTTGAAGTTCGAGTTTCTGAATGTTCTAGTCCCTTGACCATCGCATAACTTCTGTGTTTTGTTAGTTGCAGAAGCTGAGTAGCGTTCTCAGTAATGAATATAACTTGGGTCCTGGAACCTGGGTCTATAAGAGCCCTGAGAATAAGTTGAGTTCCATTCCGATTAAATGCCTTTACAAGTGCAGTAGCTAGTAGGGCTTCAGATTGCATTTGATTGAAATGCGTGTTTTAATTGAAGGGTTGTATACTAGAACAATGTGGCTGAGGTTCTATATTGTGTGAATCTCGAGTGGATTGAATAAAGTGGGTTTGTGTGTTTAGTTGACCAACTTGTTTTGAAAATGGTGTATTTGGTTGAGATTTGCTTGAAAATTTGTTGGGTTGATATACATTTGGGACTCAATATGTAGTAGGGTATGGCTTGAGTCCACACTTGTAGCACCGATTGGTACTACTGCACACTGACGCATGATGATCGTATCCTAAGCAATTGGAGCAGATTGAATGTTTCTTTGCGACTTCAGTACGGGACTTAATATGCATGCTTAGGAACTTCTTGCAATGGCGAGTGCTATGCGGCGTTTCGCAAATGCGACAAAGAAATTTTTTGCTTAATTTTTCTGGTTGTGTGTGATGAGATAGTTGAACGCTTTTCCGAAAGGAACTTGCCGGCCCAAGTATTTTTGAACTTTCATTCATGCTCAAAATATTTTCTAATGAACTGAAACGACCTTCTATAAATGATAAAAAGGTTTTCCAGTCAGGAAGAGATTTTGTTACGCCTAACCTACTTTCCCAGTCCTTTTGGGTCTGATATGGCAATTTTTTAATTTCTAAGAAATTTTTTAGTTGAGTGTTAACTAATTTACGCGTATTTTGAAACCTTTCAGTGACAATCTGCCAAGCTGAGTCATAACTTTTGGTTTCAATAGGTAGCTGTTGTATGAGGCGAGCAGCATCACCCGTTAACGATGTTTTAAGATATTGCAACTTTTGAATGTCTGCAAGATCTTCATTTTTATTGATCAAATTTTCGAACAGATTATAGTACTCAGTCCAATCTTCAAAATTACCCGAAAAGGGTTTGATTTGAATGCGTGATAAACGCACATCCCAGTGACCAGACTTTTTGATATTCAAATTGTTGTTAGTGGAATTGAACGCTATAGTATCTAACGATATTGTAGCTTTTTCAGCTATGAGCTTGTATTTGTCATCATTAATGACGCCAATATGTTTGTAATAAATGAGTTTTATTTTTAAAAAGATTTCATCGTTATAGTATTTCTCCTTGGTCGCATCAGGAGCACTATTCACGATAACCGCGTGGTCTTTCTTAATCCGCGCAAAGGAATCTTCTACCTCTTTCAAACACGCGTTCACGAACCCCTTTGATTTTCGTGACGTGACTTCTCTTAAATAGTCTTCATATCCACTGGACATTTCAGCTAGCGCTAAGCTCTGCCCTTCTATGAGTTTTTTGTAATTTTGACATATTTTATTGTTTTTATTATTTTTTTTTGTTAAAGGAAATTAAAACTATAAATGTTTTCAGAGTTCTATTTCATTAAACTGTTGAATTGGGTTATTTAATTTTTGGTTATAGTCTCACTGCCCTTTGTCTTTTGGGCCATAAAAGGATTAAAATGTCTGGGTATATATAGTTTTACTGATTAATAAAATGTATTAAATTGTTGGATACTTTTTACCTTAACTATTCTTTTATTGTAACTCTCCGTTACGTTAAGAGATGCGGCTAGTAAGGGATTCTAGACCTTTAACTGTCCACTGGTAACGGTTGGGTGCAACTTCTGTTCTTACCTGTCCACTGATTAACGAATCGATAGAAATGTTCTTAACTGTCCACTGATTATAGGGTCTATCGGCCTCCTGGATCCTTGTAGATTTTGTTGGCAATTTGATCACCCACTTGTCTTTTTGTTTGCACTGGGTGCCACTTTCGTGTTAAATGTTTTTTTTATTTTCAACACACGATTTAATTGTGTTTAGGGCACTTTTCCTTATCTCTTTTTTTTAGACTCGAAGGACCATGTTTCACGGCAGGTGAGCCACGAAATATATTAAATGAAGTTCAACCAAATTACTCTTGGTGTGAACGTTGTACCTTAAGTTGTAGTACTTTATAAGTTTCAATAAATAAAAAAATGTGCTCCTTTACCCCGTTATAAATCAATCAACCACTTTATTACCAATTCAAAATGAAAGTGACAGTTTTACAGGTGTTCGAAAACTTTATACCTCGGTGTTAAAATATATACATAATGTCAGCTGTAAAGTTTTTATATAATTTAAAGGTTGTTAACCTAGATGATATTTTGCTGACTGGAATGACAATTCTACAAATACGTGAACATGAGCTTATATGTAATTGTTATGCAAAATGAGACAGATATATATAATGGGTGATTTTTTAGCTGGTTTGGTTTTGGCAACACTGGTTTTGACAGCTGACGTGTGTTTAGTACCTTGTGTCACTGTCAAACAGCTTCAGTTTGGTTTGCAATTTAACCATGGATCGTCTTACAAATGAACAACGCTTGCAAATTATTGAATTTTACTATCAAAATTCGTGCTCGGTTCAAAATGTTCATCGCGCGAGTTACATATTTGTATGGTGACCTCCATCACCATTAGTACATTAACCCTTTAGCCATTTGTCATATTGCAAATAATTGTAATACGAGTATAAATTAAAATAATTGTAAAATAATATAGTAAGTTGCTCAGTCAGCATATATAACAACGAATGTCAAATATATCTGATTGAACAACATAATAATATAAATCTAGAATAAGTAGTCGTAAGAAAGCAGTTGATAAATAAAGAACTTCATATTATTAATAGTGTTGCATTTTTACTGCTCGACCCTTTACACTTAACTGGCGCAGTCGAAACGGAAACGGAAATTTAGCAAACGCGGAAAAATTAAAATTAAAAATTACAACTAAAAATCAGTGAACATTTTTTTTTATAAAATCGTGTTTTGTTAACCGTCCACGTCCCCTCCTCCACCCGAATAAAGTATCCAAAACGGTTTGCCGGGAATTAAAACAAAAAAAAAAAAGAATAAGTGTTTGTTGTTTACCATCCACAACCCCACCTCCGCCCAACTAAAAATCAGTTGAATTAAATAAAAAAAAACCTACTCCAAATTAAAGAAGAACACAAAAGTGCAAGCTAAGAAAAAATAAGTTCAAATAAAAAAGTGTTGTAGACTACAAATCAGTCACAATAAATACATACCTACAAAATATATTAAAAAAAAAAAAAAAGAAACACAAAATAAAAAAAAAGAAGAACAAACAAGTGCAGTGCGAACTAAGAATTAATAGTTTTTTTTTGTGCGAGTTTTATTAAGATAAATTTAAAAATTTCGCGACATATTCTTCACGATTCCAGAAGGAATTTGCCAATAGAAGATATAGACGAAATGGCAACTGCAAACGACCAAGCAACTCTTATCAACACAATGGCACAAGTTTTGCTGAGATTAGAGGCCAATTCTCAACAGCAAACTAATAGTCGAGCCATAGTGATTATGAAAGAAATTTCATACATTAAAGAATTTTCGGGTAACAGACAAGAGTTGACCCAATTTATAAACGTTGTAGATAATCACATGAGCTTGACACCGGAAGATAGAAGACCTGCTATGTGGACAGCTATATCACAGTGCAAGGTGATAGGTAAGGCAAAGGAACTACTGCTTACCAACAACACAACCACGTGGGAAGATGCGAAGAATATACTGAAGCTGTCATTCCGTCCAAGCATCGACCAAGGAGAAGTTACCCGCCGTATCAACAACCTAAGAGTGAGTTCGGTATTAGACTTAATTAATAAAATTGAATATTTATTAACAGATATACATACAATTATTATGTATGAAAACAATAAAGAAAACTTAAAATCAATGTTATATTCAATAGTTATAAATAAAATAAGAGAACTAGCTACAGGCAACTTAGCTAGAGAAATTAGAGACGAATATGACCTACTTAAAGTCAAGAGCATATTGTATTCATATGTAGGGTTTGATTTAGGGAATGTCATAACAAACAGAAGTAATAATAGAGAAAACCATGACTTTAGGCCGACAGAAAGGACATACCGACACAATACATACAATAACTCCAGACAGACAAATCAGCGACGACAAAATACTGATTTCAATTTTACTGGAACAAACAACACAGAAAGACGACATACAAATAACAATTCTGGTCAGATATGTCAAAACCAACAAAATAATAACGTACAAAACAGCAACCAAACACGTAATAACTATACTAACAATTTTTCGAGACAGACCCGTAATAGACAGAATGTTGAACCAATGGACATAAATAATATAGATCAAGGATCTGCCGAAGCCGTTCATGAGGAAATACATTCAATAGAAGCCCCGGTTTTTCTGAATGTAGCCTCTCTGGTAGGAAAACACAGATAGTATTTGCGTTGAGAAACCAGAAACACATATGCTTACTAGATACAGGGTCTACTATGAGTTTGATAAATACAAGTAAAATAGACTGTACTTCGTATAACGTACTCGAAGAGCTGACTTTAAACTTATCTACGGTAAACGGTCGAAGTATGGAAAAATTAAAAATTTATCAAGTCCCAGTACCTACAGAATTCGGTTACCCACAAAATTTCTTCATTAGAGCATATGGAAAGTCATTAGGAGATAAAACATATAGCCTCTTGCTAGGAATGGATGTACTAAGTAACATGGTTGAAAGCATTAACATTGTAGAAAAGGAAGTGGTTCTACAAAATAAAACTATACTTCCAATGGTCTTAGAAATAGAACCATCTATAGAGTGTTATGAGTTAGAGGGTAGTACTGATGTAAATTTAGACGATTTAAAAGTATTCGAGAAACAGGAAATACAAAATTTGCTTCAAAAATATAAAAATCTCTTATATAGAGATGGAGATCAGCTCACTAACTGCGAGAGCATATTCCATGAAATAAAATTATCGACAGAGCAACAAATAAATGCTAGACTGTACCGTCTACCTCAAAAACATGAAGAAGAGGTAAGAACCCAAATTAATGATATGGAAAGGCAGGGCATAATAAGAAAATCAAACAGTCGATATGCTTCACCAATCGTAGTCGTCGCCAAAAAACCCTATAGCGAAGGAAAAGTTAAGTACAGAGTATGTGTCGATTATCGAGCTCTCAATGATATAACTGTAGACGACAAATACCCACTACCAAATATCGAAAGTATTCTCGATAAGTTAGGAAGGTCTCAGTACTTCTCAACCCTTGATTTAGCCAAGGGATATCATCAAATAAAGGTGCATCCTGATGATATACATAAGACTGCATTTGTTACACCAAACGGTCTATATGAATACACCAGAATGCCCTTTGGGCTGAAAAACGCCCCAGCGACATTTCAACGTCTAATGAATAAAATTCTCAGAGAGTACATAGGCAAAATCTGCACAGTTTATCTTGATGACATACTTATTTTTTCGACGTCATTAGAAGAACATATAACATCGTTAGACAAAATTTTTCAAAAATTAGCTGACTACAATCTCAAGATACAATTAAGCAAATGTTCTTTTCTTAAGAACAATACAGAATACTTAGGTCATATACTTACTGCAGAGGGAATGAAACCAAACCCGAATAAAATAGAAGTAATTCAAAAATATTCATTGCCTCAGACAATTAAGCAATTACAAGGATTTTTAGGTAGCACGGGATATTACAGAAAATTTATTGCGGATTACTCAAAAATAGCATACCCGATGGTTAAATACCTAAAAAAGAACATGAAAATTAATAGCAAGGACCCAGAATACATAAGAGCATTTGAACGATTAAAAGAAAATCTTACCAAACATCCAATACTCAAATTTCCTGATTTTAACAAACAATTTTCCCTATTTACTGATGCAAGTAATTTTGCACTAGGAGCTGTTTTAACTCAAGAAGGGCAGCCAGTATGTTATGCTTCTCGAACATTAAGTGATCATGAGAAAGATTACTCCACAACAGATAAAGAATTTTTAGCAGTAGTATGGGCTACTACATATTTCAGACCGTATCTTTGGGGTCAGAAATTTAAAATAATCACTGATCATATGCCTGTAAAATATTTAAATAAAAAATACAATGGAAAGGAATTTAGTCAAAGAGTTCAAAGAGGACTTCTTAAGTTACAAGAATTTGAGTTTGACATTGAATATATAAAAGGTAAGGAAAATAAAATAGCAGATTTCTTAAGTAGAATCCCAGATGAAATAAACGAAACATCAGAAACTGTACACTCAGCCAATGAACAACTTTTAGACCATATACAAATCAAAGAAGGAATTATAAATATTTACCAAACCCAGCTAATACTTACTTATTCTGTGCAAACTGAAATAAAAATACTACATACTAAAACTATAATTCAGGTAGATATGACAAAAGATGACAAGTACTGGAGAGATTTATTCAAGAGAACTATTAAAGCGGGAACAATAGGAATTTATTCTGAAGTAGAAGATACTGAATACAATAAAGTTCAAAAAGTGTTAATTGAAATGTACGGACACGATAATGAAGTAAAATTCTACAAGCTTACACAGAGAGCTAGAGATTTAGAAAAAGTTGAAGATGCTCATAAACAAATATCCTTATATCACATAGAGGAAAGTCATCACTCAGGTATAGTAGAAACATATCACAAACTAAAAAACAAAATATATTTTCCAAAACTTATAAGAGAAATTTCTAGAGTAATAGGAAATTGTCAGACATGCCAAGAAGGTAAATACGACAGAAGACCAATAAGACCTAAATTCAAACTTACAGAAACTCCAATTAAGGGAAACGAAATTTTGCATATGGATGTTTATCATTTCAATAAACTAACATATTTGACATTTATTGACAAATTGACAAAAAAAGCTTATGGATACAATTTAACTAGTAAAAATTGGACAAGTAAATTAGAATGCATAGACGAACAATTAAGTAAATTCGGAAAACCAAGAAAAATTATCTGTGACAATGAATTTAACTCAGAAAATATAAAAGAACACTTTAGGGAAGAAGGAATAGAAATGCATATGACGAAACCAAACTCACATACTGGAAACTCAGATATGGAGAGATTCCACTCAACACTACTAGAAATCTTACTGACGATTAAAAATAAAGACATTTCTACTAATCGCAAAATACATAAAGCTATTCAGATTTATAATAATAGATACCATTCAACATTAGGTATGAGTCCAAACTCAGCTGAGAAAACGAATCAGACAAATTTAAGAAATAAAATAGAAGCCAAAAAGAAAAAAGTATTAAAAAAAAGAAATATTTGTAGAGAAAATTATAATGAACAACGCAATGAAGGTTATATAAGAAATTATAAACACTTAAGACACAAAAATGAAACATACTACAGAAAACATAATCTGAAAAATGTTGACCCAACAAATATTAAAAGACCAAATCAATTTGCAGGTAATCTTTTGGCTCCAAGTGATCTTCTGGCTGATAATAATGAGAGTAACGGAAGCAACGCTCATAATAACACCAATAGAAACCAATAGAGGATATACTACTTTAAACTTAGGCCCAGTAGAAATAATAAATAATAGCCAGACTGTATTACACATAATTGATACTAAGGATATATTCTCAACAATCGGTATGACAGAAGTTAATTTGCAAACTCTACGATTAGAAAACAATACTGAAATACGGAATGAAATTTTTAACATAAAGTCAAAACTTGAAGCAATAGTTCCACTAAGAAGACAAAGAAGAGGACTAATAAACATTATAGGAACAGGACAAAAATGGTTGTTTGGAACAATGGATGACAATGACAGACAAGATATTATCGGACATATGAACGCAATTGATACCAACAATCATGCAGCCATAACAAACCTTAACCAACAAATTCAAATTAACGAAAAATTTATGGACTCCATAAACAAATTTAAAAAAACCATAGAATCAGATAGAGAAGCTTTATCCTATACTTACCAAAGTATTGCTTCAAACCAAAAAGACATTCTCAGAAAACAACTTATTACAGACCAACTACTAAAACTACAAATATTAGAAAGCAAAATTGACAGCGTACTAGATAACATAGCATCTGCTAAACAAGGCATACTCCACCCAAGCATATTGACAGGAATGGAAATAAAGACATTAGGGATAGACTTTTATAAACTTGAAAATGCTAAAATAGGACTGATGAAACTCGACAAAGATAGACTTATAATAGCTGTAAAACTGCCAAAAGACTATATTTTGACTCAGTTAAAAATGATTATGCCAATACCAAACGATAAAAAAAAAAGAAATTGATATGGAAAATTTACAATTTATAGAAATAAATAATGTACAATATGAGTATAATCCGAAGAACATTTATTTGAAAGATTTAAATATAAGTAATTCATGTATAGCAAAAGATTCATGTACTTTTCGTTACAATAAAGAAAATAAAGTAATAAAAATTGACGACGATACTTTGATATGCAAAAATTTAGAAAAAGAAAATGTTATTAATCATTGTGATGATAGAAAATTAATTTTAACTGGAAATTTTATACTAAATATTAATAATTGTTCAATAAATATATTAAATGTAACTATTTTTAACTATCAACTAGAATTTATTCAAAAATTTCATTATGAAGAAGACAAAAATTTAAATGTAACAGACAAATTAAAGTTTGAAGAAATTTCAAAAATACAAATTGAAAATTTACAAAAAATTAACGAATTAACATTTCACAGAACTATAAGTCAGTAGTATAACAATGTTTTTAATAATTATAATTATTCTTATTGTAATATTTTTCATAACCAAGACAAATCGTAAATTAAAAATTAGAATAAATAATGTTACTAAGCCCCAACCAAATGTTAAAATTATAGAAACTCCAACGACTCAGGAGAATCTTAAAAAAAAGGGGGGAGAAGTTACATATTTGTATGGTGACCTCCATCACCATTAGTACATTAACCCTTTAGCCATTTGTCATATTGCAAATAATTGTAATACGAGTATAAATTAAAATAATTGTAAAATAATATAGTAAGTTGCTCAGTCAGCATATATAACAACGAATGTCAAATATATCTGATTGAACAACATAATAATATAAATCTAGAATAAGTAGTCGTAAGAAAGCAGTTGATAAATAAAGAACTTCATATTATTAATAGTGTTGCATTTTTACTGCTCGACCCTTTACACTTAACTCGCGCTGCTTGTGTTCAGCGATGAGGCTCATTTTTGGTTGAATGGGTACGTAAATAAGCAAAATTGCCGCATTTGGAGTGAAGATCAGCCAGAAGCATTGCAACAGCTACCAATGCATCCCGAAAAAGCCACTGTTTGGTGCGGTTTATGGGCCGGCGGCATTATTGGGCCTATTTCTTCAAAGATGATGCGAATCGCAGCGTTACTGTCAATGGTGAACGCTACCGAGCGATGATAACAAACTTTTTTTTGCCCGAAATGGAAGTTCTTGACTTGTATGATATGTGGTTTCAACAAGACGGTGCCACATGCCACACAGCACGCGAAACAATGGCGCAATTGCGAGGCGAGTTTGGTGAACAGTTAATTTCACGTTTCGGGCCGGTCAATTGGCCGCCTAGATCGTGCGATTTGACACCATTATATTATTTTTTGTGGGGGTATGTCAAGGCTTATGTCTATAGGGACAAGCCCGCTTCGATTGACGCACTGGAAGCCAACATCCATGCATTCATTCGTGAGATACCGGCCGATATCTGTGAAAGAGCGGATGGGCTACCTGAGACGCAGCCGCGGTCAACATTTGCATGAAATTATCTTTAAAAATTAAATTGCAAGGTTCAAACTATCGATTCAAATAAATATTTCATTCATTTTTTCGAATTTTTTGTGTTTTTTTTTTTTTTAAAGTTCTAAGCCTCTTAAAAAATCACCCGTTATAAAAAATTATGTTGGCTTACTTCTTTAGTTATTTAGTAATTATTAAATATTGAGACAAAAGGAATTTAAATCCGTTTATTAAAAGGAGAAAGAGAGACAAACAATGTTGATTTGACTGTATGTAAATTCTGCACATTTGACACTTCGAGTTATATTTTCAGCGTGTTTTCTTCGTGTGCCTTTAATTGTTTAAAAAATACAATTTGTAAAATTTAATATTATTAATAATTGTATTTTATGTTGTTAACGGAAGGAAATATTCGATTGACCGGATGCTGAGAATGTGAACCTATTTTTATGGCTCGTTTAATATACATCTCATGACTCAGTCAATTGTATGTTTCCCGCCATTCTTCCTATCTGTCAAACTGTGCATTCTAGAAGTACAATAATTATTGACCAGATAAATAAATTAAATATTAATTCAAATAACTAATTACTTTGATAGTAAGTTTATAAATTTTTATTATAAATTATAAAAAATTGATTATAAAAAAATGTTGGGAAGCAACATGGGTACATATCAGAAGAAACAAAACGTCCCATAATATTAGCAGATATTCATATCGTTGTCATAGTAGTTAAAAATTTACCCAGAGGGCCAGAGGGTCCTGCTGCTGGATGAAGTGAGTCGTAATAAATAGAAGATGGACAAGTTAGAAAAGCAGTAGTCGGACTCAGAACAGCGGGTGGGGTTTATGAACGACCTGTTTTCATATCGGCAGTTTTGGATATCAGCAATGCCAAGTATGATGAATCAGCAGATGAAGTCGGTGTTTCACCAGGTGTTTCTGACAGTAAAAAATAACTCAGCCAGATTTTATTAATTTAGATTTATGCAGGTAAGTTTTCGTTTGTTTTAAAGTATTTTTCTAAATTTTCACTTAAAAATATTTATATAAGTATGCGAAGCATTAGCGAAGAGTTATAGTTATTATTTTCCTATAATAAAGTTTATATTTAAACCGAAGGGAGCAAATTATTCTAAAACAATTATCTGTTCGACCTTCGTCAACGATATCTTATCTATACAGTTTATATATGTACAATAGCATTAGTGAAATAATTTTAGTGGATTGCGACTGGCTAGCCAGTATTGGCTCGCGTTGGGAGTATAAATGAATGTTTCTGAACAACCGAAACTGCCAAAATAAAAATAGCCAACATAGAAATCAAATCGAAGCTTGTTTTTAGATTATTTTGAAATTTATTTTGTGGAGAAATGAGACGTAAATATTATATAAAATTACTGTAAAATGATGCATTAAATTTTAACTTTTGATTATTTTTATTTTTGAAAAACCAAACTCAAATCAGATATGTAGTCTGCTCTTCTTGATATTTCTCATCGGAGAGATGAGTGTACCAGAATTTTTAGGACAGCTTAAGATTTCCTCTGGCAGCAGCTGTTTTGTTATCAGCTGTGTTTTTGCAAGGGATTAAAACAACACATAACTATGCAGAACGAAACCATTGAAAAAGAAAATATACTTAATAGGAGTATGGTACCTAATGCAATAAAAATATTTGTTTGGCAAATTAAATAATAGACATAACTAATAATCTTGTTTGTTTAACTGTTTCAAAATCTAACGATAAAGTTTTAACTGATCTTTTCAGTTAAGGCTACAACTGGCACCTTAGCTTAAAGAAAAACAAACTTATTGAATTGATCTATACCACTTTTTAGGTTGAACCAATGAAATTGTTTTATTTAAATTATTGATTACTTACTTCCATAAATCGAACCAAGGCTCTGAGCGCTCTGTACACCTGCTCTTCGTTTGGGCTACTATTGAAAAATTCCAGGATAGCCATCGCCAGCTCTACTGCAACGTCATCAAACACCTAAGAAGATTAAAATTCTTTAAATAAATTCAAATTTAAGTTTCACAGATGCTAGGGGACTTTTAGGCGCACATCGCAATAATTTGGTTTATATGGTAGTGCGTCGAGTCAGGAAATTTACAAGTTTGTGTTTTGAGTTTTGACACAAACTAAACGATAAGTGAATAAGTTTCTTAGTAAGTGTCACACAGAATTATTTGCAACCACGCAAGCGTGTAAAATTATCTGGAATTTCAAAAAAAAAATTTATATTCTTTTCCTATACGTGAAGAAACAAATGAAGAGTCGAAACAAGTTTTAAGTTCTTACAATTGGATCAAGAGGTCATCTTTTAATGGTTATAATAAGATACAATCAATAATTAAAGATACGGTGCCGAATATAGATACATTATGTACTGTACAGGGTCCTTCATTAATCGCTTCCTGTCTTTAAATTTGAATAAAAAAAAGTGTGTGTAAGATATCATCGAATTTTTTTAATTCTTTTCAAAGGCCTTTCTGCCGCGACTTCTCTGGGTGGCGTGCATCCAAAACGTCCAATTTTCTATGACTGCCCCATAAATCAGGCTGAATTTGACCGATGTCATGGGTGCTGTTGACTTTGAGGGCCGCTGTGGTTTGTGGCTGAATAAGTGGCAGCCAATTTAACAGATGTAGCTTCAACAGTATAGCAGCTATCAACTGTCAAAGTGCGGAAGTTCCTATTGGAAGATCTTTTATATCATGATTATGCAATTGTAAGATTATGCTGACTCTGCAGTATCACAGTACTATCATTGGATTGTATTGATTCAACAATTCAATCTAGTAGTGGCATCTATCATATGCATATATTAGACGCATTTAAGTATCGCTGATGATCCATAAAAATCATCTCATTAAAACAAAACGATACGTATCTTAGTGACAACTGTGTTGTATGCCTTTCTCCTTTTTCTTTACATTTGTTTATTTTTCATAATATCTATTTGTTTTTTTTTTTTCTTTACACTACAGTTTACATTTCCTAACCATTTGCAAAGCTGTCCAACAAATGTAAAAACTTAACCTTTGGTGTATGAAACGTGGATAGAGAGAAGGATCTCGTGTCTTTGTTGTAATACATGTTATTGAAGTAAAACTTCCCTTCCGGCGTTTGGGGTAACAATTTTCGTATGGAGCTGTCAGTGACATGTCAAACCGACTCTTTATCTGTCAAATACCGACAGAATTTTCGGCGACAAATTTTGCTTTAGCTCTCTACAAAAACTCTTACCACCGAAAAAGAATGTTTTTTTTTTGGCAAAAGAGCCACAAAAACTAACCGACACAACATTTTAACACATAATTTCATTAAAAAACAAGATGAAAATAGTTTTTTTTTTAATTATACACAAGGAAGAACAACCACCAGAAAAGAAAGTGGGGGGAAATTCTCAGACACTATCCAAAAGTACGCGAACGCTTTGAACCAAAAATGTTGCCTACTTTTTAAACGTCAACAATAGTAAACGCAAAAAGAGCCCCATAGCAAAAAAAAAAGTAAACACAGCGACAAAATTGGAATTACTTTTGTAATTTTACTTTCTTTATTGAATTGTATATCGAAGAAAACAAAAGAAGTGAAAGCCATTCAATGCAATTTCTGAAAAATCGTAATTAACCACAATTAAATTTAAAAGCACTCATTTAAATTACACCAAAGCAAAATATCACACTGTTAACATAAACACAAAAATTAACATTGCTACGAAAATGCTCTATCCTTTAATTAATCGAAAGTCATTACTTAGCAAGGAAAACAAAATGATCATTTATAAGGTAGCATTTCAAGCAATGATACTATTCGCGTCACCCGCCTGGGGCTCTTGTGCTCAGATACATATGAAAAAACTATAAACCTCACAAAATAAAGTTCTCAAAATGATGTTAAATCTCCCGTGGTTCTATTCGACATTTGAACTTCACAAAATAGCTGATGTACTTCCTATTGCAAACAAAGTTGAAATTCTTAATGAAAAATTCTTTCAAAAATGTAATTACTCTGAAAATCCTTTAATAAGGGGTCTACCAGAATGAAACTGTAAAACTAACCTATGAACTTAATTAAATTAAATTAAATATTTATTTATGTAATTTGTACTTACTCATTTATTAATGTTTCTATTTACTTATTTGTAAATTAATTATTTAATCAATTAATTTATTTATTTTTTTTATGTATTTACTTTTGTATTTATTTATTTATCTATTTATTTATTTCTTTATTTATTTATTTATTTCCTCATTTATTTACTTATTACTATTTATTTATTTGTTCATTATTTATTTACATATATGTTTATTTATTTATTAATTAGTACATCTAAAGGGTTTTCCAATAAGAGGTGTTATTTTGAATAGCCCGCTATTTCGGTAGTTGTCACTTTTGAAGCTGTCATTGTTTGACAATTGACAAGTAGAAACTACGCCATTAATAAAAATGGAACGATACACGCTTCAACAACGCATTGAAATTATTAAAATTCACTATAAAAATGGTGAAAATTTGGCAGAGACGGTTCGTAAAACTAAAACATTTTTGGGTCGTCGTGAAGCACCTTTTCGGACCGCAATACAGAAATTGGTGGACAAATTCGAGCTGTTGGGACAAGTTAGTGATGTGAAGAATAAAACCCGTGCACGTCGCTCAAGAACAACTGAGAATATTGCTGTTGTAGCCCAAAGTGTTGAAGAAAACCCAGGTTTGTCCATTCCTCGTCGTTCTTTGGAATTAGGCATTCCACAAACGTCATAACACCGTATTTTGCATAAAGACTTGGGTCTTAAGGCTTATAAAGTTCAGTTAACACAAGAACTCAAGCCGGCTGATCATCAACAACGTCGTGTCCTTGAAATGCATGAAAATAATCCGGAATTTCATCGAAAAATCATCTTGACTGATGAGGCCCATTTCCACCTCGGAGCCTACGTCAACAAGCAAAACTGTCGCATCTGGGGCTCGGAAAACCCAAGAGTTATTGTTGAAAAGCCTCTCCATCCTCAACGCGTGACTGTTTGGTGCGGTTTATGGTCCGGCGGGGTCATTGGACCTTACTTTTTCGAAAATGAGGCTGGAGCAACAGTTACGGTCAATGGATTGCGCTATCGAGAGATGATTAATGATTTTTTATGGCCGGAATTGGATGGTATTGATCTGGACAACGTTTACTTTCAACAAGACCATCGATCTTTTACGGGCAAAGTTTCCGGACCGTGTTTTCTCTCGAAGAGGTGATCACAATTGGCCACCGAGATCTTGTGATTTAACACCTTGCGACTTCTTCCTTTGGGGCCACGTGAAAGATAAGGTCTACGCCAACAGCCCAGCGTCGATTCAAGACCTCAAAGATGGAATTCGTGAGGCTATCGAGGACATAGGGCAGCCACTTTGCGATTTGGTTATGGAAAATTTCATGAAAAGGATATGGTCCTGTAAGTGTGGTCGTGGTGGCCATTTGGCTGAGGTTGTATTCCAATATTAACGGCATACTTTCCTCTTTATAATGAAATAAACATCCGATCATTTATCTCAAAAAATGCCATTTTTCTTAGAATATCAAAATAACACCTCTAATTGGAAAACCCTTTATATTTATTTAATGTTTTTTTGATTCCTTATTAACCGCAATAAATCATTAATAAAAAACAACACAGTCAAAATTAAATTTTAAAACGTCAGATTTTATTAATTACATGAATGCATTTCGGTCTAATTTGCAGACCATCTTCAGCAAAATACGCAAATACACTACAAAAATAAAAGTTTAACAAAAAGGCAGAAAAAAGGAAAAAGAAAAGGAAAAAGGAAAAGGAAAAAGGAAAAGGAAAAAGAAGAAAACAAGAAAAAAAGGAGGGGAGGGGGTGAAAAAATGTACAAACTTTTGACATATCCTGAAGTTTAAAATGTAAACAAAAACATTATTTGACAAGATAAAATAAAGAAGACTCGATTGGACTATTGTCGGTGTTCATCAGGTTGTCTGTTGTTGAAATATATGCATCTAGTTTAGAGGGATTTTGAACCGTTTTGATTATTGTAAAGGGTTTTCCAATAAGAGGTGTTATTTTGATATTCAAAGAAAAATGTCGGATCGGATGTTTATTTCATTATAAAGAGGAAGGTATGCCGTTAATAATGGAACACAACATCAGCCAAATGGCCGCCACGACTACGCTTACAGGACCATATCCTTTTCATGAAATTTTCCATAACCAAATCGCAAAGTGGCTGCCCTATGTCCTCGATAGCCTCACGAATTCCATCTTTGATGTCTTGAATCGACGCTGGGCTGTTGGCGTAGACCTTATCTTTCACGTGGCCCCAAAGGAAGAAGTCGCAAGGTGTTAAATCATAAGATCTCGGTGGCCAATTGTGATCACCTCTTCGAGAGAAAACACGGTCCGGAAACTTTGCCCGTAAAAGATCGATGGTTTCATTGCTTGTGTGGCACGTAGCGCCGTCTTGTTGAAAGTAAACGTTGTTCAGATCAATACCATCCAATTCCGGCCATAAAAAATCATTAATCATCTCTCGATAGCGCAATCCATTGACCGTAACTGTTGCTCCAGCCTCATTTTCGAAAAAGTAAGGTCCAATGACCCCGCCGGACCATAAACCGCACCAAACAGTCACGCATTGAGGATGGAGAGGCTTTTCAACAATAACTCTTGGGTTTTCCGAGCCCCAGATGCAACAGTTTTGCTTGTTGACGTAGCCTCCGAGGTGGAAATGGGCCTCATCAGTCAAGATGATTTTTCGATGAAATTCCGGATCATTTTTATGCATTTCAAGGACCCAATCAGCAAAGACACGACGTTGTTGATGATCAGCCGGCTTGAGTTCTTGTGTTAACTGAACTTTATAAGCCTTAAGACCCAAGTCTTTATGCAAAATACGGTGTTATGACGTTTGTGGAATGCCTAATTCCAAAGAACGACGAGGAATGGACAAACCTGGGTTTTCTTCAACACTTTGGGCTACAACAGCAATATTCTCAGTTGTTCTTGAGCGACTTGCACGGGTTTTATTCTTCACATCACTAACTTGTCCCAACAGCTCGAATTTGTCCACCAATTTCTGTATTGCGGTCCGAAAAGGTGCTTCACGACGACCCAAAAATGTTTTAGTTTTAGAATTGGATGGTATTGATCTGGACAACGTTTACTTTCAACAAGACCATCGATCTTTTACGGGCAAAGTTTCCGGACCGTGTTTTCTCTCGAAGAGGTGATCACAATTGGCCACCGAGATCTTGTGATTTAACACCTTGCGACTTCTTCCTTTGGGGCCACGTGAAAGATAAGGTCTACGCCAACAGCCCAGCGTCGATTCAAGACCTCAAAGATGGAATTCGTGAGGCTATCGAGGACATAGGGCAGCCACTTTGCGATTTGGTTATGGAAAATTTCATGAAAAGGATATGGTCCTGTAAGTGTGGTCGTGGTGGCCATTTGGCTGAGGTTGTATTCCAATATTAACGGCATACTTTCCTCTTTATAATGAAATAAACATCCGATCATTTATCTCAAAAAATGCCATTTTTCTTAGAATATCAAAATAACACCTCTAATTGGAAAACCCTTTATATTTATTTAATGTTTTTTTGATTCCTTATTAACCGCAATAAATCATTAATAAAAAACAACACAGTCAAAATTAAATTTTAAAACGTCAGATTTTATTAATTACATGAATGCATTTCGGTCTAATTTGCAGACCATCTTCAGCAAAATACGCAAATACACTACAAAAATAAAAGTTTAACAAAAAGGCAGAAAAAAGGAAAAAGAAAAGGAAAAAGGAAAAGGAAAAAGGAAAAGGAAAAAGAAGAAAACAAGAAAAAAAGGAGGGGAGGGGGTGAAAAAATGTACAAACTTTTGACATATCCTGAAGTTTAAAATGTAAACAAAAACATTATTTGACAAGATAAAATAAAGAAGACTCGATTGGACTATTGTCGGTGTTCATCAGGTTGTCTGTAGTTGAAATATATGCATCTAGTTTAGAGGGATTTTGAACCGTTTTGATTATTGTAAAGGGTTTTCCAATAAGAGGTGTTATTTTGATATTCAAAGAAAAATGTCGGATCGGATGTTTATTTCATTATAAAGAGGAAGGTATGCCGTTAATAATGGAACACAACATCAGCCAAATGGCCGCCACGACTACGCTTACAGGACCATATCCTTTTCATGAAATTTTCCATAACCAAATCGCAAAGTGGCTGCCCTATGTCCTCGATAGCCTCACGAATTCCATCTTTGATGTCTTGAATCGACGCTGGGCTGTTGGCGTAGACCTTATCTTTCACGTGGCCCCAAAGGAAGAAGTCGCAAGGTGTTAAATCATAAGATCTCGGTGGCCAATTGTGATCACCTCTTCGAGAGAAAACACGGTCCGGAAACTTTGCCCGTAAAAGATCGATGGTTTCATTGCTTGTGTGGCACGTAGCGCCGTCTTGTTGAAAGTAAACGTTGTTCAGATCAATACCATCCAATTCCGGCCATAAAAAATCATTAATCATCTCTCGATAGCGCAATCCATTGACCGTAACTGTTGCTCCAGCCTCATTTTCGAAAAAGTAAGGTCCAATGACCCCGCCGGACCATAAACCGCACCAAACAGTCACGCATTGAGGATGGAGAGGCTTTTCAACAATAACTCTTGGGTTTTCCGAGCCCCAGATGCAACAGTTTTGCTTGTTGACGTAGCCTCCGAGGTGGAAATGGGCCTCATCAGTCAAGATGATTTTTCGATGAAATTCCGGATCATTTTTATGCATTTCAAGGACCCAATCAGCAAAGACACGACGTTGTTGATGATCAGCCGGCTTGAGTTCTTGTGTTAACTGAACTTTATAAGCCTTAAGACCCAAGTCTTTATGCAAAATACGGTGTTATGACGTTTGTGGAATGCCTAATTCCAAAGAACGACGAGGAATGGACAAACCTGGGTTTTCTTCAACACTTTGGGCTACAACAGCAATATTCTCAGTTGTTCTTGAGCGACTTGCACGGGTTTTATTCTTCACATCACTAACTTGTCCCAACAGCTCGAATTTGTCCACCAATTTCTGTATTGCGGTCCGAAAAGGTGCTTCACGACGACCCAAAAATGTTTTAGTTTTACGAACCGTCTCTGCCAAATTTTCACCATTTTTATAGTGAATTTTAATAATTTCAATGCGTTGTTGAAGCGTGTATCGTTCCATTTTTATTAATGGCGTAGTTTCTACTTGTCAAATGACAGCTTCAAAAGTGACAGCTACCGAAATAGCGGGCTATTCAAAATAACACCTCTTATTGGAAAACCCTTTATAATTATTTTCAAGTGGCTTCATAGTATGTGGTTTATCATGAATCACATCGGAGGTTTTATGGAAAAATTCAAACCACGATTTAATAATTCTATTTCATCGGAACTGAAAGATTTATTAGTTTAGTTCACCACTAAATCATAAACATTTTTTACGCTTGTCCTCGGTTCATTGATTTGGATTTTTTGAGTAAGCAAATTATTTAACTTTTTTGCCTGAACTTTTCGTTTGCTTTGAAAAATGATTTCACATCGCAGAAAAATGGTTGATTGATAAATGGTGAAACTCCTAAAATTCTCGTGATCATGCATCTCTTTGGTCATTTTAAGATGTAGTTCATAGAGTTTCAATTGCAAGTTGTCTAAATTACTATATTGGTAACTGATTTCAATTTTAATCCATTTTACTTTTGCAAAATGAACTTTCCACTTTCTACTATGGACTTTAGATGCGAATATGAACATATAGTTAATTTAGCCCAAACAAATGGATTTAAAAAATCTTCCACAGATGCCATAGTAATAAGGTACTCAAACAAAGTGAGAAAAGAAAATATTTTGACCCTTTTCACTCAAACTCAAAATTTGAACAAACATCGAGTTTCTATGACGTACGTACCGAATCAACCACGCATTTAAGCAAGCTAATATGAGCATTGTTCACACCAGCAACAACAAATTACGATCTTTATTGGGTTCCACGAAAGATAAAAACCTTTAAACGAAGAAAGTGGAATTTAGCAAATTACTTGCCCAGATTGCCAATACAAATACATTGGACAGACGAGACGTGCGGTGAAGTGTCGCATAGAAGAACATCGTCTTTACATCGATAAGAGGGATGTTAACAAAGCAGTTGCAGCTCACGTTTTTGATTAGATTCATGATAAACCACATACTATGAAGCCACTTGAAAATAATTATAAAATAATCAAAACAGTTCAAAATCCCTCTAAACTAGATGCTTATGAATCTGCATATATTTCAACTACAGACAACCTGATGAACATTTAATTTTTTTACTGTGTTGTTTTTTATTTATGATTTATTGCGGTCAATAAGGAATCAAAAAAACATTAAATAAATATATATCTGACCCCAAAGTTTGTCCGTTTCTTAAGTGATTAAATACTAAAGAACAAAATAATTTTATTAGTATATCTATGTCTCATTAACTCCGTTTATCTATATTCATGAATATAAACTAATGAAATTACCCTCACCTGACAGTAGGTATGGAGGCACTACAGCCTGGGATTTTTTTTGTGGATGGGGGTCGCGTGTCAAAGACGTCGATATGCTTCGTGCTGGCTGGTTGGGGGGGTTTTCGTTGTATGCGTTATCAGTAGAGCGTGTGCCAAAGACGTCGGCAGCCTTTGTGATGGCTGGTTGGGGGAGACCGTCGTCGTCGTTGTATGTATGATGTTTTATGTTGGTGGGTGTTTGAGTATTTGAATAGAAATGTGTTATGATTGGGTGGTAAAGATGTTTTTTTTTTGTATTTTTATGATTCATTGTTTGTTAATTGTGAGAAATGAATATAAAGTTGATTATTTGTATTAAAGTGTTTATTTTTAGAACAGCTCTGATAGAGAACATTCATTGTGAATTAGAAAAAAAAAAAATGTTTTGGTGTGAAAGATTACGCGAAGGAGAAACATTCTGTATCTGTGAATCTGGATGGCTGGAGATAAAATTTACGGATGTAATATTTTATAATGAAACGTTAAAATTACTGGTGCAACCAGAATATGGAAGAGAATGCATGTTGTTTCAGAAATGGAGAGACGGTGTCATCTATTGTCAATTTTAAGTTACAGTTTCAATCTATGCAGCATGTACGATTTCGACATTTGGGTGAGAATATATAACTTTTGAAAAAAATTAAATGCCTGTTATGAACATAAAACTAAATTATTGTTAAATAGGAGGAGAGTTAACACTGAGCGGGTCCATCACACCTCATTCGAATGCTGTAAAGAGAAAAGAGAGTGGATATCCATCCCAGTGTCCGTTTGGTGAGGTAGAATTACTTCCTGAACTGCAAAAATTTAAACAGAAAAAATTCAATCACAGAGATATACAGACAGTTGAACAAATTCATGACACATTTCAAACACATATATCTTAATATATGTATATACATATATACAAATGAGAGAATATTAAAGAAGTGATGAATATGAATAGATAGAAAAATTGTATAAATTTTAAAATTGAAGTGTGTTTTTTATTAGTTTATGATAAACACTAGGATAGTAAGCATCTTTTTAAAAATGTTGTTTTACTCGGTCGTTTTATATCTGCTTTCAATTTTACCTTCACTAGTTATTGCTTTACCCCTACCGTTGGATATAAATTTACAACAAGCAAACATAACTGACAATCTTTCTTTTTCACTGAGTCTACCTAATAATGATACTGTACAGATAGGATTATCGTTTCGTTTGTTAACCTTTACAAGTGGTAAACATTTACCAAATACCACAACAACGGATACAACATCATTTCAAAATGATGATCATACAACAGTGACGTCAACAACAACAGCAAGAGCGATAAATAACATTTTGGATGACAAAATAGTAACAGTGGAGGAAGCAATTGAGAGTTTTAGGCAAGACTTAATTAAAAAAGAAACTGAAATATCAGGAATTATACAAAGTAAAGAAGTTTTTTATAGACATTTTAAGCTTGAGTTTGATGACGATAAGGCAATAACTATTCGATGTTTGTATGATAGCAATTATTATTTGCGCACACTCAGTATCAAATGTTATGAGTATCATGAATATGAAACTGAGAGAGTTTTAAGCAATGGAGAAGTTGAGGTCTTTATGAAGGAGGATCTCGAATATAAATCTGATGTCGAATTATTGAATTTCAAATCATTAAAACATTCATACCATATGAATATCTCTTAAGAAAAAAAAATGTATAATTTTACATATCAATAAAACTCTTTATTAAAAAAAAAAATTACAAAAAAGATACGTGTGTTATTTATTTATATCTTTTTTTTTTGGGAAGGGTATCCAAGAGTTGTGATCGGATGAAAAGCCGAGCCATTTTACAAATATTCAATCTTTTTTCCTTTGTAATACTTCTTCAATTAGATATTTATCGGGAAACTTAGTTTTCTGTAGTTCCAGCTCATAAAATCCGCCTTTAATGGGGTTTCCTTGGTGGTCCAATAAGTATGTTATTGGATTTGAGCGTTGCACTTTGACTATCTTAAAGATTTCTGTTGTCCAATTCGGTGTGTATCCTTTATCGAAAACATGTTTGTATTTACTAATTCTTACAAAATCCCCAATTTTATACTTTGGAGTAATATGTATTTTGATATGATTATAGATTTTGGAGAGAATTGTTTTTTCATTTGCCGCATCGACTTTATCTTACGATGATTGGTATTATTGTTCGTTTTTGTTAGTTTGTCTATAATATCAATCCAGCGATATAAACCATTTAAACTGAATTCTTTCCACATGCAAGTTTTCAAGGTATTATTAAATCGTTCAACAATCGAAGCTTTAAGAACACTAAATGTAGAGTAGTGATTGATTTTAAACTTTCTCATAAGTTTTTGAAAAGATCCATTGAAAAATTCTTTTCCATCATCCGTTTGTAAATTTTTTGGGTGACGACCTTTATTAAATATATCATCCATAGCCTCAGTGACACTCGTTCCTGTTTTATTTTTAATAGGAGCTGTCCAAGCAAATTTAGAAAATGTATCAATAACTGTGAGAAGATATCGATAATTTTCGTTTTCGGGTGAATACACGACCATCTCGACTAGGTCAGCTTGCCATAAATCATCTAGACCCTTTATAATTACTCGCCTTTTTTGAAAATTCCTTCGAGCAGGCTTATGTAGTTCTTCGACAACGTTTCTTTGACTCATCTTTTTATTGAATGATAAAAAAACAAAGTGTTTATTCTTCTTATGTACGTTTATTAATTAAAAATATTTCTATATAATAATTACAAGTTTAAGTCATACTATTTCAATCTTTTATACAGAGACATCAGTTTTTTTAGTCTTAATAATCTATTTTCAAGCATGTAATATGCACATGTATCTGGACCATTTTTACATAAGTTTGAAGACCATGGGCAGTTATCGAAATGACATCCATGTTTTGATGTTGTAGTAGATACATTCATAAATCTTTTCAGGAAGATTATACTATCCAAAAGCTCCTCATGATGTTCTTCCAGTATATTATGATGATTTGTTTTCAAAAACTGTAGAACTTTATCAAAAATTAATAAAGTATCTATGTTAGACATAATGATTAAGTTGTCACACTGTACTGATAAGTTAAAGACTGAAGCTATGAAGTGACTGTTTTTAAGTTAAATAGAAGATTTTTCTTCAGTTTAATTTTCAGATTTTTGTTTGTTAATATTATTATTAATATTATTATTATTATTTTTATTCACGGCATCATAGAGGAGTTTTTCAATTTTTTCAACAACTCCATATTTAATGTATTCTCTTAGATCCTCATATGTTTCATCAACATATTTTTTAGTAGCAGCATCTTCCGGTTTTATTGGTTCTTGAACATTTTGTAGCCTTTTAAAGATTAGGTTGTAATTACCGCTATCGGTTTTGAAAAATCCCTCACCAGGTGGTGAAGGCAAACCTCGCTCTCCCTGTGCACCTGTTGGTCCCTGCTCTCCTTGTTTTCCTCTTGGTCCTCTGGATGGAGTTCTATTCGAAAAGCGACCAAATTTATCAACACTCATCTTTCTTCTTTTTTTTTGTTTGTATTTTAATTCGATATTATAGGCTTCCTTAAGCTCTTCAATGATTGAAACAATTTCGTTAGAGTGATTGTTATGTCCAGCTTGTTGTGAACCAATAAGAAGTCTCAATCGGTCTACGAGTTCATTGGGACTATCCCAAAATGTATAGTCTTTTTTCAAATTTGATAATTGCATTATTCTTTTTTCAAATTTGATAATTGCATTATTCCACTCCCTGAATGTATTTTTAGTACAGCAGGTGATGCTGAAGGTGGAGCAATAGAAGTATTTGTTGTTAATTCGAATAATTTACTTATAATTTTTTTATACTTGTAACCTCGATTGCCGTGTACTTGTCTCTGTGAATTATGATCAATTCTATGCGCATTAGTGTATTGTAATATGATCTTGTAGTTTTTTAAATCTTCATTGGTGTAAATTAGTTTATCAGGGTTTTTCTTAAATATAAGCTCATATAACCCATTTGTTCCTTCGAAGGTTTTATTTTTAATTTCTATATCTCTTCCGATGATGTTGAACTCACTATTTCCGATGTACCACTTTCCATCTTTTGAATGTACACCATACGTTTTATCAAGGGTGTTGGAATTATTTTTAAGTAAATCTAAATATTTTTTAGGTCTGTCATGAAATTGTTCTTGTGACAATCGTTCTGCAAAGGTACTGTGACTCGACTTGTTCTTTGTTCTTTTCGGAGTATTACTATCGACGGGAAAAATTGTCGACTCATCAATAGAAGTCTTGGGGGTAGTGAATTCATCATGAAAATGTTTTTTCTTATCAAAATCATTTTCTTGTGATTGAGGTTGTTCAAAATTGAGTTTTATTTTCTTTAAAGGGCCATTTATAAGGTTATTTTGATCTTGTTTAATATTTGATCTTTTTACCAATTCGTTTAGTGGTTTCGTAGGCGGTTTAAGAGTTTCTTCAATTTGAGTTTCGTAAGCTTCCCTACCAGTCTTAAGAGCTTTGTATTTCTTTCGTAGAGCATCGGTAGTTCTAATTAGCTCCTTTGTAAGTTTAACATCTATATCCATCATAATATACAATTTATTTTTTCTTACAGAGGCAAGCGGTTAATAAGTTTCGAAGTTGTTGAAAGATCCGTTCAAAAGGTCTTAAACTGAATTTGAAATTGAGGTGACTGGTTTTAACTGAAGAATACTGGGTCTCAACTCTCAAACTGGGTTGAACCGCTTTTTACTGCTGTTATCTGCTCACTGAACTGCTCTGTACTGTTCTTATAGAACATTACTATGTATATGATATTAAATTAAAAATGTCATTTGTTTTATAACTTTAGAAAGCAGTCAAAGCCTTTTCTATAACGACTTTCATTCAAAGGACTATCCTTATCAATTACCATAAAACCGTAATTTGTATTCCAACATTCTGTATATACCTTTCGAAATGTATTAAATGTCATTTCTGAATTGACATGATCATTATATATATGTTTTAAATTTATATCGTCCTGTTTGCAGACGATGAGTAAATTCGCATTGTCTCGAATTAAGTGTTTGGGTATTCTTGTATAAGTTTGGCACAAGTAAAAACTATCAATATGATGATGTCGTCCCATACTAAAGTATACTCGAACTGTGTCTTGTTTTATACAGGCAATGTCGTCAAAAATAAATTTAGAATTTGGTTTAGCCTCTTCGGGTGGAAGTTGGCAAAAGTGTAAAAACCCATATTTTTGACTGGTTTTATGGCCTTTCGTAAAAACTCATACTTTGGCTGATGTAAGGATTTAGAATATATATAGATATTTTCAAATTTCAATCCATTGGGATGTTGTAACAAACTCATCATAGCCGATAGGATTTTAACTGAAAAAGCTTGGCAACGAGTTCAATCTACAGACGCTAGCATGGCTGAGAAGGCAAACGCACTATTAGTTACCAATCTTATGAAGACAAAAACAAAATTCGGTATGGGTTGTTCTAAGAATAAAGACAAAAAGCCTAAGAATAAAGCGAAAATAAAAAAGAAAACGGCAGTAAGTCCGATAAAGATAAGAATGTTAAGCAACTTTCTTTTAGAAAAATAATGAAAGTTATTGGAAATAATATCAAACGAAAAAAACCTTTTAATTTGGGAAAAAAAATCAAAATAGCCATATCATCTGCTACGAAAACATTTAAAAAAAACAGTAATAATATTAAGACACGTAGAGTTATTTCTGTACCGAAAATTGGTGGTGTAATTCCATTTCTTGTACCGTTGTTTGCTGGACTTTCAGCTCTTGGAGCTTTAACGGGAGGTGCTGCAGGGGTAGCAAAAGCTGTAAACGATATAAGCATAGCTAAAAAAGATTTAGAGGAGAAAAAGCGTCATAATCAGCAATTGGAATCCATTGCAGTAGGTCAAGGTTTATACCTGAAACCTTATAGAAAAGGGTTTGGACTTTATTTAAATCCACAAGCAAAAAACTTCTAAGTTCGCTACCCAATCGTGCATTAAATGAATTAGATTTGAGAAATTTTGCAAAGAAATTAATTCCGAATTTTCGAGGAGTTTAAATGAGAGATAATTTACCAAAAACTAAACCTTTGAAAAACGAGTGTGGAATTGTAAATCTAGACTCTTCAATTGGTCCTGGAACACACTGGGTAGCGCATTATAAAAAAGCCAACCAAATTGAATATTTTGATAGTTTTGGAAATCTTCAGCCGCCTATTGAAATTATTGAGTATTTGGGTGAACGTATTAATTATAATTATACAAAATACCAAGATTATGATTCTTTTAATTGTGGTAATTTATGTTTAAGATTTTTATATGATTGTTATTTTCAATAAATAAAGAGTTTTATATACGATTGGTTTCATTGTGTTTTTCATCTTCATCATGGCAATGACACTTACACTGAGCGGGAGAACTTCCCTTCTATCAGCCGAATATTTTCCACCTCTGAACTTAGATCAAGGCTATGTTTGTGGATTGATTGATTTTCACACTTACAACTCTATACCTAATGTTGATGAGAGTAATAATTTATTCCATGTGGTGGAATATATAATTGAAATCCCAAAAGGCTCGTATGAAATTGACGCTATTGCAGCATATATATCCGAAGAATTATTATTGCGAAATTCCTCCATTATTATTGGAATCGAAGCAAATAATAACACAATGGAATATGAAATCCAACGTAGCTAGAAAATATATTTCAATAAGGACAGAACCATTGGAAGATTAATGGGTTTCAGTAAACGTGTTCTCCAAGATAATAAGACTCACTTGTCAGATTTACCTGTTGACATAAACAAGGTAAATGTAATACGAGTCGAGTGTAATATCATTACTGGCTCTTATTTAAATAATACTCCTATGCATACAATACATGAATTCTCACCAGAAACAGAGGCAGGGTATAAAATAATAGAAGTTCCAAAAAATGTCATCTATTTACCGGTGAATGTCAAGTGAATAAGTACTATAACATTAAAACTTGTGGAGCAGGACGGTGACTTAATAAATTTTATAGGAGAAAGAATAACTGTGCGCTTGCATTTAACCACAAAATTGAAATAATGTTAATATATAATAATTATTTAACAGATATCAAAATTAACCATTCAATTAGTTCTACTAGAACATCAAAACTAACAACACCTAAGTTATCACCTGAAAATAAAGCTTATCTTCTTACACTAGGATTCAAACTAAAATAAAAAAAAAAACAATATGAATGATATATTGGATATTACTGATGGACCCAGCTATGATAATAGCATATCTAAGTTTGAATACCATAGTTACTCACCATTTCTTCAGTCCTTTAATCCAAGTGATGAAATACGAATCCCCATACAACAACAGGATTTATGTATACTAACCTGTGAAAGTTACATTTATATAGAGGGCAGTCTAACTAAAACAGATGGAACTCTTTCAGCAGGAAAATTAAATATATAATGCAATGGCTTTTCTTTTTGAAGAAATACATTATGAATTAAACGGGGTGGACATTGAAAATAATAAAAACGTGGGAATCACGACAACCTTAAAAAATAATATATCTTTAAAAGAGAATGAAAGTAAAAACTTAGAAAATGGATCATGGACTGGAAACAATAGTATTTCTCTTGCAATGGGTGTTTTTAATTTTTGCGTACCATTAGAAAAATTATAAGGATTTGCTGAAGACTATAAATAGATCATAACAAATGCAATACATGAACTGATTTTAATTCGCACTCGAACAAATGAGAATGCTTATTTTACTGAAGATAATGAAGAATTAAAACTCTCAATTTTTAAATTACAATGGAGAGTTCTACACATTACCTTATCCGATTCAAATAAACTTATATTATTGAAACAAATACAATTAAATCGAATTCAGATTCATTTTCGAAATTGGGAAATGTACGAATACCCTACACTACCAACCAACACTGATCATGTATGGACAGTAAAAACTTCAAGTCAACTTGAGAAGCCAAGATATATTATTATTGCTCTACAAACAGATAGAAAAAATCAACGAAATAAAGATGCTAGCAAATACGATCACTGCGATGTAAGCAATTCAAAAGTTCATTTAAATTCTGAATCTTATCCTCGCGAAGACTTAAATCTTAAATATAAACTGGAGCGATATGCCGTTCTCTATGAAATGTACAGTAAATTTCAGCATTCATACTATCAGATACAATCAAATCCTCTTTTATCGCGACAAGATTTTAAGGATATCGCTCCAATTATGGTTATTGATTGCTCTCGTCAAAATGAATCAATTAAAACAGGACCGGTGGATGTAAAAATTGAACTTAAAACATCAACCCCAAGTCCTGCTTCAACAACTATGTATTGTCTAATTCTTCATGATCGTATAATTGAGTATAGTCCATTAACTGGAGAAATTAACAAACTTACATAAATTGAACGTCCTGATATAAATTGATCAGTAGAAAAAGTGAACTTGTTGAGAACAAACCTAAACATGAATACCTATTTTGCAGACTTTCAAAGTTTTAGGGGAATAAACAACGAGTTCATTTTAAAGGAAATAGCTGTACTTTTCGATGGTTATCACCAGCATTTCATTCTTACACCACCATTTAACTCTAACCTACTTCCATTATCGCTCAAGAAACAAGCTCACTGGTTACATGAAAACCATCATGGTTTTACCTGGGATGGAGGAGACATAGATTTTCATAAAGTTAAGGCATATCTTCGAGAAAAAATTCAAAATTCTGTTGTTTACGTCAATGGTAACGAAAAGAAACAATGGTTACTCAATAGAAAACGAAAATGTAGAAGTCGTCAACCTTGAAGATCACGACTACAGATGCCAAAATTTAAAAGAACTTAAAAAAATGTATCCAGATACAACTTTGGAATGTAAATACCATGGGAAGAGATGTGCACTTTAAAATGTGTGTCTTTTAAGCAAGTTCATTAGTGAATCTAAAAATTGTAATTAATATTTCATAAATAAAAAAACTAGTCTTGTATACTTTTTAAATTTTGTATGTCTTTGTATTTTACCAGTTCAAATACAAATGTTAAGATTTTCTTTTAAATCCATACGGTACAGAACTATAATCATCGAGAAAACAACGTTTTTCCGATCTTGGTTGATAGGTTTTAACCTCCTCTACAGTAATCACTTGATGCTCTTTTGTTCGACGTATATTATTAGATTTTATAAATATGCTGTCGTTATCTTCTTTGGAAGAATTTATTACTGCTTCTTTAATTGAGTCGAAATTGATTTTAAGCGCCGATTGAAAGTTAAGACAGATGCCCTTTACTTTACATACAATTTGCTCAGTATTTTCTTGTGTGCTATACACTTTGTATGCATAATTTTTTGGACCACCACTCAAAAATTCAGTTATATAGCTTCCTTGGCCTTAAGACGGGCTGGAGTTGTTGTTTAGCTAGCAATACAAACATTAACTGTTGGTAGGGACTCAGCTTCTTCTTCTTTCAATTCAAAGCTTATCACAATATTGTTTTCATTTATTGGAAGAATTTGTAAGACTTCTATGGAAGCATGGGTAAGGAAATTTAGAATAAGTTTGGCAAGGGATCTCTTTCCAGGATTGTTTTTTATTTCGGAAAATTCCAACTCGACATTTTCCTTCTCAAGAAAATCCTCAACATATTTGATTTTATCCTCTTCAGATGAACATACACTTGGCCACCCCGAAGCTTCTTGCTTTATTTTAAGGTAGGTATTCATCATAGAGGTAAATAAACCCTCAGAACCTGTATTTGGATTATACTGGTTAACTTCGTATTCCCAAATTTCCATAAAAGTAAGTAGTTTATAGCCCATTCCAATAGCTTTCACTACTTCGTCAATTACTCATGTTCCTAGTAAAGCCCTCTGATCATTAGAATAAGTGCAGACTCTTTCTTTAGTTTTTTCACTGCTACAAGTTCTGCACAATGAAAACATTAGTTTCTTGTTTTGTTTTTGGGGTAAGACCGGGTGAAATAACTTTTCTGGTGGCAGAATTTTACATTTAATAAGCCCATTGATGCCATCAAGTTTCATGTTGGAGCAAATATCATCATTAGCTGTGTGAACTTTCGGATGTCCAACGAGAAATTTCCCGTTTTTACATACCCAGTGGTATAGTGAACATACATCAATGTATTTTATTCCTTCCACTTCCTTACACTTATAATAATTGAATGTATTTCCAGTTCTTCCTCCATAGAAACCATCTCGTGGATTTGACGGGGCATGCTGTATTAATGGGTGATTGTTGAGGAAATTTATCTCTTCTTCCTTAAGGAAACTTAGTTGAGTTTCAAATTCACAACCCCATTTTTCGATCACTTCATAATTAAACGATCTCAATCGGGATGTTTTGGCCATTGTTCTCTCATATCTGTAATTCAACGTATCGTGTTGTTCTTTATCAGATAGAGGATCATCTCGTTTATGTTTTAGACAAACAGGATGGCCGTGATAGTAGCAGTCATGAAACTCAAAAATTTGTTTGCTTTCCTCACAGAAACCATCGACTTTGAATCCGTTAATTAAGGCTTCGCGTCCTTAAGCAGCATGCTTTATGTTGATTTTTCGATTCTTCTCTTCCAAAATCAACCACTTGATTGCTGATTGATTATCTACACACCTAAATATTAACAAAAAAAATTTTGATTTATATTTAATTTAAATATTTATTTAAATAAAAACTCACCTGTATACATTTTTAGGTATTAACCCAATAGTATTTGGCTGTAGAAAATTTCGTCTGTACAGGAGATTACATGCAGATGCTATAGTTGTTGCTTCAAGGAAGGGTTCGACATTGCTTTGAACAATAAAGAAGTGTCTAAACTTCAAACAAGCCTCAGTCAAAATTTTAACATCACTGATGCAATACGCCAAAAGTTCGCGTTGAAGGTTAAAATCATCGTTTTGATGTTCTTCATACCATTTTAAAAAAAACTTCACGATCTTCCGTCTTCATTGAATTTGGACTGTAGTAATCTAGTGCAGGTAATTTCCCGATATAGTTTTTGTTTTCTTTTGTATTAAATAGAGGAGGAAAATAACCTTTTTTCAATGCAGAAGATAACTGGAATGTTTTTGGAAGTTTGGAGAGAGCCATCGGGAAATAGTTTAAAGAATCAATGAACTTAACATTTGCTATTCCCATTAATATGATCTTACTGCCCCGCATGATCAATTCTGGACTCAAATTTGTTTCTTCCAGTACATAATTTAAAATGAATTGGTGTTCATTATGTACTATCATAATAACTTTTTTAAATTTTTGGCGAACATTAAGAATGTGTTCCAAGAATTTAGGAATAACATTTCCTTCTTCTTCAGGTTCATTAATAACATTCAGTGAATGACCGCACTTAGAACAAAAAGCCAAATTTGGAATTTCAAAACACTGATCACACTTTTGTTGAAAAATACATAAATTTGGCTCATGTATTTTAACAGGCGTATTATATATATCATTTTCAATATGTATTGTTTTGTCTCCAATGATTCTCTCCTGACGACTCTCTAAATCATAAAATATGTATAGAGTATCTTTGCATCTAGGCGTTCTTTTATCAGGAAGTATGTAACACCGATAATCTTCTTCTACATGTTTACTGCACATCTTGCAGAAGTATTCACCACAGATATGGTTCCGACTTCCATTATATGATTTTAAACATATATTTATATGGTATATGGCAATCTTCACAATAATGACTAAAACAAAATGCAGAAGTTAAAGATGTTATTAAATTGTAGTGATTATTGTGGTATAGTAAGTTCATTTTTTTTCTCTCTTGATTGCCACCTTCAAATATAATTTCACGCCCTTTTGTTAAATAGTTATATACAGTGATTTTATATTCTTTTAAATGGTTTTGAAATATTTTTAATTCTGATATACCACAACCTTCAGCCGGAATATTTATTTGGGCGTCATTAATTAGTTTTACGGTATCATTTGTCTGAATTTTTCCAATGTCTCTTCTAACTAATTTTTTGTTTGTATTCATTTTCCTTGTCAGCATATGCTTTACCAATAACAAGAGCTCGAGGTAAACGCAAATTGTCCGTATTATTTATGGTTATTATGCATCTGCGCTTTTTACACTCCTCTTCAAATGTATTAAACATGCTTGATCTTGTTTTTCCAGATCCTGAAGGAAGCTTCTGTACTCAAACCCGTTGAATTGCTTTGGAAGATTCTACTGATCATATCCCATATATCACTGAATTTAATGTCAGAACAATCTCACATCAATCACACATTTCAAACACATATATCTTAATATATGTATATACATATATACAAATGAGAGAATATTAAAGAAGTGATGAATATGAATAGATAGAAAAATTGTATAAATTTTAAAATTGAAGTGTGTTTTTTATTAGTTTATGATAAACACTAGGATAGTAAGCATCTTTTTAAAAATGTTGTTTTACTCGGTCGTTTTATATCTGCTTTCAATTTTACCTTCACTAGTTATTGCTTTACCCCTACCGTTGGATATAAATTTACAACAAGCAAACATAACTGACAATCTTTCTTTTTCACTGAGTCTACCTAATAATGATACTGTACAGATAGGATTATCGTTTCGTTTGTTAACCTTTACAAGTGGTAAATATTTACCAAATACCACAACAACGGATACAACATCATTTCAAAATGATGACCATACAACAGTGACGTCAACAACAACAGCAAGAGCGATAAATAACATTTTGGATGACAAAATAGTAACAGTGGAGGAAGCAATTGAGAGTTTTAGGCAAGACTTAATTAAAAAAGAAACTGAAATATCAGGAATTATACAAAGTAAAGAAGTTTTTTATAGACATTTTAAGCTTGAGTTTGATGACGATAAGGCAATAACTATTCGATGTTTGTATGATAGCAATTATTATTTGCGCACACTCAGTATCAAATGTTATGAGTATCATGAATATGAAACTGAGAGAGTTTTAAGCAATGGAGAAGTTGAGGTCTTTATGAAGGAGGATCTCGAATATAAATCTGATGTCGAATTATTGAATTTCAAATCATTAAAACATTCATACCATATGAATATCTCTTAAGAAAAAAAAATGTATAATTTTACATATCAATAAAACTTTTTATTAAAAAAAAAAATTACAAAAAAGATACGTGTGTTATTTATTTATATCTTTTTTTTTGGGAAGGGTATCCAAGAGTTGTGATCGGATGAAAAGCCGAGCCATTTTACAAATATTCAATCTTTTTTCTTTTGTAATACTTCTTCAATTAGATATTTATCGCGAAACTTAGTTTTCTGTAGTTCCAGCTCATAGAATCCGCCTTTAATGGGGTTTCCTTGGTGGTCCAATAAGTATGTTAGTGGATTTGAGCGTTGCACTTTGACTATCTTAAAGATTTCTGTTGTCCAATTCGGTGTGTATCCTTTATCGAAAACATGTTTGTATTTACTAATTCTTACAAAATCCCCAATTTTATACTTTGGAGTAATATGTATTTTGATATGATTATAGATTTTGGAGAGAATTGTTTTTTCATTTGCCGCATCGACTTTATCGTACGATGATTGGTATTATTGTACGTTTTTGTTAGTTTGTCTATAATATCAATCCAGCGATATAAACCATTTAAACTGAATTCTTTCCACATGCAAGTTTTCAAGGTATTATTAAATCGTTCAACAATCGAAGCTTTAAGAACACTAAATGTAGAGTAGTGATTGATTTTAAACTTTCTCATAAGTTTTTGAAAAGATCCATTGAAAAATTCTTTTCCATCATCCGTTTGTAAATTTTTTGGGTGACGACCTTTATTAAATATATCATCCATAGCCTCAGTGACACTCGTTCCTGTTTTATTGTTAATAGGAGCTGTCCAAGCAAATTTAGAAAACGTATCAATAACTGTGAGAAGATATCGATAATTTTTGTTTTCGGGTGAATACACGACCATCTCGACTAGGTCAGCTTGCCATAAATCATCTAGACCCTTTATAATTACTCGCCTTTTTTGAAAATTCCTTCGAGCAGGCTTATGTAGTTCTTCGACAACGTTTCTTTGACTCATCTTTTTATTGAATGATAAAAAAACAAAGTGTTTGTTCTTCTTATGTATGTTTATTAATTAAAAATATTTCTATATAATAATTACAAGTTTAAGTCATACTATTTCAATCTTTTATACAGAGACATCAGTTTTTTTAGTCTTAATAATCTATTTTCAAGCATGTAATATGCACATGTATCTGGACCATTTTTACATAAGTTTGAAGACCATGGGCAGTTATCGAAATGACATCCATGTTTTGATGTTGTAGTAGATACATTCATAAATCTTTTCAGGAAGATTATACTATCCAAAAGCTCCTCATGATGTTCTTCCAGTATATTATGATGATTTGTTTTCAAAAACTGTAGAACTTTATCAAAAATTAATAAAGTATCTATGTTAGACATAATGATTAAGTTGTCACACTGTACTGATAAGTTAAAGACTGAAGCTATGAAGTGACTGTTTTTAAGTTAAATAGAAGATTTTTCTTCAGTTTAATTTTCAGAGTTTTGTTTGTTAATATTGTTATTATTATTATTATTTTTATTCACGGCATCATAGAGGAGTTTTTCAATTTTTTCAACAACTCCATATTTAATGTATTCTCTTAGATCCTCATATGTTTCATCAACATATTTTTTGGTAGCAGCATCTTCCGGTTCTATTGGTTCTTGAACATTTTGTAGCCTTTTAAAGATTAGGTTGTAATTACCGCTATCGGTTTTGAAAAATCCCTCACCAGGTGGTGAAGGCAAACCTCGCTCTCCCTGTGCACCTGTTGGTCCCTGCTCTCCTTGTTTTCCTCTTGGTCCTCTGGATGGAGTTCTATTCGAAAAGCGACCAAATTTATCAACACTCATCTTTCTTCTTTTTTTTTGTTTGTATTTTTATTCGATAATATAGGCTTCCTTAAGCTCTTCAATGATTGAAACAATTTCGTTAGAGTGATTGTTATGTCCAGCTTGTTGTGAACCAATAAGAAGTCTCAATCGGTCTACGAGTTCATTGGGACTATCCCAAAATGTATAGTCTTTTTTCAAATTTGATAATTGCATTATTCTTTTTTCAAATTTGATAATTGCATTATTCCACTCCCTGAATGTATTTTTAGTACAGCAGGTGATGCTGAAGGTGGAGCAATAGAAGTATTTGTTGTTAATTCGAATAATTTACTTATAATTTTTTTATACTTGTAACCTCGATTGCCGTGTACTTGTCTCTGTGAATTATGATCAATTCTATGCGCATTAGTGTATTGTAATATGATCTTGTAGTTTTTTAAATCTTCATTGGTGTAAATTAGTTTATCAGGGTTTTTCTTAAATATAAGCTCATATAACCCATTTGTTCCTTCGAAGGTTTTATTTTTAATTTCTATATCTCTTCCGATGATGTTGAACTCACTATTTCCGATGTACCACTTTCCATCTTTTGAATGTACACCATACGTTTTATCAAGGGTGTTGGAATTATTTTTAAGTAAATCTAAATATTTTTTAGGTCTGTCATGAAATTGTTCTTGTGACAATCGTTCTGCAAAGGTACTGTGACTCGACTTGTTCTTTGTTCTTTTCGGAGTATTACTATCGACGGGAAAAATTGTAGAATCATCAATAGAAGTCTTGGGGGTAGTGAATTCATCATGAAAATGTTTTTTCTTATCAAAATCATTTTCTTGTGATTGAGGTTGTTCAAAATTGAGTTTTATTTTCTTTAATGGGCCATTTATTAGGTTATTTTGATCTTGTTTAATATTTGATCTTTTTACCAATTCGTTAAGTGGTTTCGCAAGCGGTTTAAGAGTTTCTTCAATTTGAATTTCGTAAGCTTCCCTACTAGTCTTAAGAGCTTTGTATTTCTTTCGTAGAGCATCGGTAGTTCTAATTAGCTCCTTTGTAAGTTTAACATCTATATCCATCATAATATACAATTTATTTTTTCTTAAAGAGGCAAGCGGTTAATAAGTTTCGAAGTTGTTGAAAGATCCGTTGAAAAGGTCTTAAACTGAATTTGAAATTGAGGTTACTGGTCTTAACTGAAGAATACTGGGTCTCAACTCTCAAACTGGGTTGAACCGCTTTTTACTGCTGTTATCTGCTCACTGAACTGCTCTGTACTGTTCTTATAGAACATTACTATGTATATGATATTAAATTAAAAATGTCATTTGTTTTATAACTTTAGAAAGCAGTCAAAGCCTTTTCTATAACGACTTTCATTCAAAGGACTATCCTTATCAATTACCATAAAACCGTAATTTGTATTCCAACATTCTGTACATACCTTTCGAAATGTATTAAATGTCATATCTGAATTGACATGATCATTATATATATGTTATATATGAGTAAATTCGCATTGTCTCGAATTAAGTGTTTGGGTATTCTTGTATAAGTTTGGCACAAGTAAAAACTATCAATATGATGATGTCGTCCCATACTAAAGTATACTCGAACTGTGTCTTGTTTTTCACAGGCAATTTCGTCAAAAATAAATTTAGAATTTGGTTTAGCCTCTTCGGGTGGAATAACATCACTGTTATTGGCAAAAGTGAAAAAAACCCATATTTTTGATTGGTTTTATGGCCTTTCGTAAAAACTCATACTTTGGCTGATGTAAAAATTTAGAATATATATAGATATTTTCAAATTTCAATCCATTGGGATGTTGTAACAAACTCTTCATGACATTTGTTTTTCCGCAATTGGAGTAATTAACCCCCTTATACTATGAGGGAATAGTTTACCATGCTTTTTTCTTTCAATCATGTTAGTCAGATCCATATTTTTTACCGGTAACTGGTATTGTTGTTTAACGAATCGCATGATGATAAAAACTAAATATTTTCATATAAATGTAAACTTTATATTCAAAAAGTGTCATTTCATTTTTATCCATTCTAGCGTATAGAATATTATTTAAAATGTTTGATTATTCGAAAAATTCTATCAGTCAAACAAACATTGTGAAAGGAAAAGGTTTATTAAATTCTGTAATAAACAAACTTCCCATCGAACTGCATTTATCTGGCTATCAGTACTGTGGACCAGGAACAAAACTTCAAAAACGTTTAGCTCGAGGTGATCCTGGAATTAATTTACTTGATCAAGCGTGCAAACAACACGATATATCTTATTCAAAATTTAAAAATACATCTGATCGACATATAGCCGATAGGATTTTAACTGAAAAAGCTTGGCAACGAGTTCAATCTACAGACGCTAGCATGGCTGAGAAGGCAAACGCACTATTAGTTACCAATCTTATGAAGACAAAAACAAAATTCGGTATGGGTTGTTCTAAGAATAAAGACAAAAAGCCTAAGAATAAAGCGAAAAATAAAAAAGAAAACGACAGTAAGTCCGATAAAGATAAGAATGTTAAGCAACTTTCTTTTAGAAAAATAATGAAAGTTATTGGAAATAATTTGGGAAAGGCAATCAAAATAGCCATATCATCTGCTAAGAAAACATTAAAAAAAAAACAGTCATAATATTAAGACACGTAGAGTTATTTCTGTACCGAAAATTGGTGGTGTAATTCCATTTCTTGTACCGTTGTTTGCTGGACTTTCAGCTCTTGGAGCTTTAACGGGAGGTGCTGCAGGAGTAGCAAAAGCTGTAAACGATATAAGCATTGCTAAAAAAGATTTAGAGGAGAAAAAGCGTCATAATCAGCAATTGGAATCCATTGCAGTAGGTCAAGGTTTATACCTGAAACCTTATAGAAAAGGGTTTGGACTTTATTTAAATCCACAGGCAAAAAACTTCTAAGTTCGCTACCCAATCGTGCATTAAATGAATTAGATTTGAGAAATTTTGCAAAGAAATTAATTCCGAATTTTCGAGGAGTTTAAATGAGAGATAATTTACCAAAAACTAAACCTTTGAAAAACGAGTGTGGAATTGTAAATCTAGACTCTTCAATTGGTCCTGGAACACACTGGGTAGCGCATTATAAAAAAGCCAACCAAATTGAATATTTTGATAGTTTTGGAAATCTTTAGCCGCCTATTGAAATTATTGAGTATTTGGGTGAACGTATTAATTATAATTATACAAAATACCAAGATTATGATTCTTTTAATTGTGGTCATTTATGTTTAAGATTTTTATATGATTGTTATTTTCAATAAATAAAGAGTTTTATATACGATTGGTTTCATTGTGTTTTTCATCTTCATCATGGCAATGACACTTACACTGAGCGGGAGAACTTCCCTTCTATCAGCCGAATATTTTCCACCTCTGAACTTAGATCAAGACTATGTTTGTGGATTGATTGATTTTCACACTTACAACTCTATACCTAATGTTGATGAGAGTAATAATTTATTCCATGTGGGGGAATATATAATTAAAATCCCAAAAGGCTCGTATGAAATTGACGCTATTGCAGCATATATATCCGAAGAATTATTATTGCGAAATTCCTCCATTATTATTGGAATAGAAGCAAATAATAACACAATGGAATGTGAAATCCAAAGTAGCTAGAAAATATATTTCAATAAGGACAGAACCATTGGAAGATTATTGGGTTTCAGTAAACGTGTTCTCCAAGATAATAAGACTCACTTGTCAGATTTACCTGTTGACATAAACAAGGTAAATGTAATACGAGGTAAATGTAATACGAGTCGGGTGTAATATCGAATACTCCTATGCATACAATACATGAATTCTCACCAGAAACAGAGGAAGGGTATAAAATAATAGAAGTTCCAAAAAATGTCATCTATTTACCGGTGAATGTCAAGCGAATAAGTACTATAACATTAAAACTTGTGGAGCAGGACGGTGACTTAATAAATTTTATAGGAGAAAGAATAACTGTGCGCTTGCATTTAACCACAAAATTGAAATAATGTTAATATATAATAATTATTTAACAGATATCAAAATTAACCATTCAATTAGTTCTACTAGAACATCAAAACTAACAACACCTAAGTTATCACCTGAAAATAAAGCTTATCTTCTTACACTAGGATTGAAACTAAAATAAAAAAAAAAACAATATGAATGATATATTGGATATTACTGATGGACCCAGCTATGATAATAGCATATCTAAGTTTGAATACCATAGTTACTCACCATTTCTTCAGTCCTTTAATCCAAGTGATGAAATACGAATCCCCATACAACAACAGGATTTATGTATACTAACCTGTGAAAGTTACATTTATATAGAGGGCAGTCTAACTAAAACAGATGGAACTCTTTCAGCAGGAAAATTAAATATATAATGCAATGGCTTTTCTTTTTGAAGAAATACATTATGAATTAAACGGGGTTGACATTGAAAATAATAAAAACGTGGGAATCACGACAACCTTAAAAAATTATATATCTTTAAAAGAGAATGAAAGTAAAAACTTAGAAAATGGATCATGGACTGGAAACAATAGTATTTCTCTTGCAATGGGTGTTTTTAATTTTTGCGTACCATTAAAAAAATTATAAGGATTTGCTGAAGACTATAAAAAGATCATAACAAATGCAAGACATGAACTGATTTTAATTCGCACTCGAACAAATGAGAATGCTTATTTTACTGAAGATAATGAAGAATTAAAACTCTCAATTTTTAAATTACAATGGAGAGCTCCCCACATTACCTTATCCGATTCAAATAAACTTATATTATTGAAACAAATACAATTAAATCGAATTCAGATTCATTTTACCTATACCCTACACTACCAACCAACACTGATCATGTATGGACAGTAAAAACTTCAAGTCAACTTGAGAAGCCAAGATATATTATTATTGCTCTACGAACAGATAGAAAAAATCAACGAAATAAAGATGCTAGCAAATTCGATCACTGCGATGTAAGCAATTCAAAAGTTCATTTAAATTCTGAATCTTATCCTCGCGAAGACTTAAATCTTAAATATAAACTGGAGCGATATGCCGTTCTCTATGAAATGTACAGTAAATTTCAGCATTCATACTATCAGATACAATCAAATCCTCTTTTATCGTGACAAGATTTTAAGGATATCGCTCCAATCTCTCGTCAAAATGAATCAACTAAAACAGGACCGGTGGATGTAAAAATTGAACTTAAAACATCAACCCCAATTCCTGCTTCAACAACTATGTATTGTCTAATTCTTCATGATCGTATAATTGAGCATAGTCCATTAACTGGAGAAGTTAACAAACTTACATAAATTGAACGTCCTGATATAAATTGATCAGTAGAAAAAGTGCACTTGTTGAGAACAAACCTAAACATGAATACCTATTTTGCAGACTTTCAAAGTTTTAGTGGAATAAACAACGAGTTCATTTTAAAGGAAATAGCTGTACTTTTCGATGGTTATCACTAGCATTTCATTCTTACACCACCATTTAACTCTAACCTACTTCCATTATCGCTCAAGAAACAAGCTCACTGGTTACATGAAAACCATCATGGTTTTACCTGGGATGGAGGAGACATAGATTTTCACAAAGTTAAGGCATATCTTCGAGAAAAAATTCAAAATACAATGGTTACTCAATAGATAACGAAAATGTAGAAGTCGTCCACCTTGAAGATCACGACTACAGATGCCAAAATTTAAAAGAACTTAAAAAAATGTATCCAGATATAACTTTGAAATGTAAATACCATGGGAAGAGATGTGCACTTTAAAATGTGTGTCTTTTAAGCAAGTTCATTAGTGAATCTAAAAATTGTAATTAATATTTCATAAATAAAAAAACTAGTCTTGTATACTTTTTAAATTTTGTATGTCTTTTTATTTTACCAGTTCAAATACAAATGTTAAGATTTTCTTTTAAATCCATACGGTACAAAACTATAATCATCGAGAAAACAACGTTTTTCCGATCTTGGTTGATAGGTTTTAACCTCCTCTACAGTAATCACTTGATGCTCTTTTGTTCGACGTATATTATTAGATTTTATAAATATGCTGTCGTTATCTTCTTTGGAAGAATTTATTACTGCTTCTTTAATTGAGTCGAAATTGATTTTAAGCGACGATTGAAAGTTAAGACAGATGCCCTTTACTTTACATACAATGTGCTCAGTATTATCTTGTGTGCTATAAACTTTGTATGCATAATTTTTTGGACCACCACTCACAAATTCAGTTATATAGCTTCCTTGGCCTTAAGACGGGCTGGAGTTGTTGTTTAGCTAGCAATACAAACATTAACTGTCTGTAGGGACTCAGCTTATTCTTCTTTCAATTCAAAGCTTATCACAATATTGTTTTCATTTATTGGAAGAATTTGTAAGACTTCTATGGAAGGATGGGTAAGGAAATAAAACAAATCTGAAGGTTTATTCAAAATACAGGTTTTTTGCTGATTTTCCCGTTGACAAAATTAACCCCAAAAAGAATTTAGAATAAGTTTGGCAAGGGATCTCTTTCTAGGATTGTTTTTTATTTCGGAAAATTCCAACTCGACATTTTCCTTCTCAAGAAAATCCTCAACATATTTGATTTTATCCTCTTCAGATGAACATACACTTGGCCACCCCGAAGCTTCTTGCTTTATTTTAAGGTAGGTATTCATCATAGAAGTAAATAAACCCTCAGAACCTGTATTTGGATTATACTGGTTAACTTCGTATTCCCAAATTTCCATAATAGTAAGTAGTTTATAGCCCATTCCAATAGCTTTCACTACTTCGTCAATTACCCATGTTCCTAGTAAAGCCCTCTGATCATTAGAATAAGTGCAGACTCTTTCTTTAGTTTTTTCACTGCTACAAGTTCTGCACAATGAAAACATTAGTTTCTTGTTTTGTTTTTGGGGTAAGACCGGGTGAAATAACTTTTCTGGTGGCAGAATTTTACATTTAATAAGCCCATTGATGCCATCAAGTTTCATGTTGGAGCAAATATCATCATTAGCTGTGTGAACTTTCGGATGTCCAACGAGAAATTTCCCATTTTTACATACCCAGTGGTATAGTGAACATACATCAATGTATTTTATTCCTTCCACTTCCTTACACTTATAATAATTGAATGTATTTCCAGTTCTTCCTCCATAGAAACCATCTCGTGGATTTAACGGGGCATGCTGTATTAATGGGTGATTGTTGAGGAAATTTATCTCTTCTTCCTTAAGGAAACTTAGTTGAGTTTCAAATTCACAACCCCATTTTTCGATCACTTCATAATTAAACGATCTCAATCGGGATGTTTTGGCCATTGTTCTCTCATATCTGTAATTCAACGTATCGTGTTGTTCTTTATCAGATAGAGGATCATCTCGTTTATGTTTTAGACAAACAGGATGGCCGTGATAGTAGCAGTCATGAAACTCAAAAATTTGTTTGCTTTCCTCACAGAAACCATCGACTTTGAATCCGTTAATTAAGGCTTCGCGTCCTTAAGCAGCATGTGTTTATGTTGATTTTTCGATTCTTCTCTTCCAAAATCAACCACTTGATTGCTCCTATGGATTGATTATCTACACACCTAAATATTAACAAAAAAAATTTTGTTTTATATTTAATTTAAATATTTATATTTATTTATTTAAATAAAAACTCACCTGTATACATTTTTAGGTATTAACCCAATAGTATTTGGCTGTAGAAAATTTCGTCTGTACAGGAGATTACATGCAGATGCTATAGTTGTTGCTTCAAGGAAGGGTTCGACATTGCTTTGAACAATAAAGAAGTGTCTAAACTTCAAACAAGCCTCAGTCAAAATTTTAACATCACTGATGCAATACGCCAAAAGTTCGCGTTGAAGGTTAAAATCATCGTTTTGATGTTCTTCATACCATTTTAAAAAAAACTTCACGATCTTCCGTCTTCATTGAATTTGGACTGTAGTAATCTAGTGCAGGTAATTTCCCGATATAGTTTTTGTTTTCTTTTGTATTAAATAGATGAGGAAAATAACCTTTTTTCAATGCAGAAGATAACTGGAATGTTTTTGGAAGTTTGGAGAGAGCCATTGGGAAATAGTTTAAAGAATCAATGAACTTAACATTTGCTATTCCCATTAATATGATCTTACTGCCCCGCATGATCAATTCTGGACTCAAATTTGTTTCTTCCAGTACATAATTTAAAATGAATTGGTGATCATATGATTGCCCGTTATAACTTTTTTAAATTTTTGGCGAACATTAAGAATGTGTTCCAAGAATTTAGGAATAACATTTCCTTCTTCTTCAGGTTCATTAATAATATTCAGTGAATGACCGCACTTAGAACAAAAAGCCAAATTTGGAATTTCAAAACACTGATCACACTTTTGTTGAAAAATACATAAATTTGGCTCATGTATTTTAACAGGCGTATTATATATATCATTTTCAATATGTATTGTTTTGTCTCCAATGATTCTCTCCTGACGACTCTCTAAATCATAAAATATGTATAGAGTGTCTTTGCATCTAGGCGTTCTTTTATCAGGAAGTATGTAACACCGATGATCTTCTTCTACATGTTTACTGCACATCTTGCAGAAGTATTCACCACAGATATGGTTCCGACTTCCATTATATGATTTTAAACATATATTTATATGGTATATGACAATTTTCACAATAATGACTAAAACAAAATGCAGAAGTTAAAGATGTTATTAAATTGTAGTGATTATTGTGGTATAGTAAGTTAATTTTTTTTCTCTCTTGATTGCCACCTTCAAATATAATTTCACGCCCTTTTGTTAAATAGTTATATACAGTGATTTTATATTCTTTTAAATGGTTTTGAAATATTTTTAATTCTGATATACCACAACCTTCAGCCGGAATATTTATTTGGGCGTCATTAATTAGTTTTACGGTATCATTTGTCTGAATTTTTCCAATGTCTCTTCTAACTAATTTTTTGTTTGTATTCATTTTCCTTGTCAGCATATGCTTTACCAATAACAAGAGCTCGAGGTAAACGCAAATTGTCCGTATTATTTATGGTTATTATGCATCTGCGCTTTTTACACTCCTCTTCAAATGTATTAAACATGCTTGATCTTGTTTTTCCAGATCTTGAAGGAAGCTTCACCGATGTTATAGTAACACTAAAATCTTCTGTACTCAAACCCGTTGAATTGCTTTGGAAGATTCTACTGATCATATCCCATATATCACTGAATTTAATGTCAGAACAATCTCGGAAGCTTATCCACCCACTGCCCCTTTCGGTAGAAAAACTCTTTCCATTAAAAGTAATTCCCACTTTATCTGAGGGGTCGAGATCTTTTAAGGCGTGTTTGAACATATCGCTCAAACCTTCCCTTGTCCAGGAAGTGGGTTCCTGATTTTCCGGTATGGTCTTTATTTTGAATTGTATTTTTCGACCGTTTACACCAAATCGTTTTATTTGCGTGTTCGTTTCGTTCAATATCACAATTCGCTAAATTGTAGGAATGGAAAAAGAGAAAAGTGAAAAAAAACCCTTAATTTCAGAGAAAAGCGGAAGAACAACAGAATTCTCTACAAAACCTTCAAAACAAACAATAAGGTATACCTTAGAGAAAAAAACATATTTATGTACGTTTATTCTTTTGGTTTTTTTTATTTAGATCATTATTAATTATTTATTTAATATAATGAATTATAAAAGAAATGTTTTTGTGAATTAAGAAAAGATGATGATGATGATGGATTCATTACCTCCTCCGATTCACCTCCATCATTTTCTTCTCGATTGTTGTTGCTGATGTTGCTGCTGTTACTACTGTTGCTGTTGTTGCTTATTGGTTGTTGTTGTTGTTGTTGTAGTTGATGTTCCTTCACATGGAAGTCTGCAAGTGGGGCCACCACTTGCAGACTAAGCTTGTGAAGCTCTCCCACAGCTTCATCATCAAAGGCGTCGACACACCTCTTCGGTAAGAATACCGAGCAGCCGGTCAACTCCACTAGTATTTGTTGCCCGTACCTTGTAGTGCATTTTTTCGCACTTACAATGTTATATTTTTTTTGATTCCAGATTTTTAATACTGGACAATTTTTTCTTTGGCTTAGTGATGTTTGCGTTCGATTTAATCTTTTTTAAAATTGAGGACATTTTAAGTTTTTTTTACGATTTTTACGTCAAGATATGTCAAGAGTAACTGAATTCAAAAGTTAGGAATACTCTGTTTTTATACTTACGAAAAATTATAGCCATTTAACTTAATCTCTAAGTATGGCATTTAGAGCGGATTGTTGCTCTATCCAATTTTTTTTGTCAAACGGAAATTATTTGATTACACCATTAGACTTTGTTTTTAAGTATTTCAAACCGCCATACTCCTGATAAAAAAATAAATAGAGCTCAATATTTTTTTCATTATATGTATATTTTTCGGGTTTAAGAGTATCTAAAATGTTGTAGGTCTAATGTTGAAATTCCAATTAGCTATACAATGGGAAGATTTTTTTCAAACGGATATGAGATTGTAACATTAGATATTATTTTTAAAGTATTTAAAACCGCAATTATTCTGATAAAAATAAATGGAACTCAATATTTTTTCATAATATATTTTTCGGTTTTAAGAGTATCTAAATAGAACCCCAATATTCTTTTTCATAACCAAATTTTTTTGTCAAACGGATATTATGTATTTGATCAACACTTGAAAATAAAACTTAAAGTAAAGTAAACAACAGCCATTTTGTAGTTTTTTGTTGTCCTTTAACTGGGTTTTGACAGAAAACAGAACTTACCAGATTCTGCCCGAAGAAATTTCTCGGGTAAAAATTGGCAAGAAGGGGAAATAGTTTTCTCTCTCGCGAGCACTCTCTTCTGCCCAAAATGACACGAAATGGAAGTACGCGAACAGGATCGGACCAAATCTGGTAAAATCAAGTAGGAATATTTGACTGATAACAGTCGAATTGTTTTATCCTGAACACCGTTTTATTTAGTAAATATGATGATTTTAAATCATATTTATTAAAATAAACGGTGTTCAGGATAAAACAATTCGACTGTTAACAGTCAAATATTCCTTCTTCAAAAGTCCCATAGCAAGGCAATAAAAATAGCTACAATTTATCTTCTTTGAAGACTTGTAGCGACTATATAATTCGCAGTTGCTCTTTGTAGCTCGGATTATATGGAATCTCGATTCATTCGGGAAAATATGCGTCAAGACAAGGTGTAATGGTCATCTTCTGATGAGCCCAGCCATTACATCGGGGCGAAACGCATATATGAACACTTTTATGCTGGTTTGTTTTTGTTTTCGTGATTTTAAATCATATTTATTAAAATCAAGTAGTTTTGGGTAGTTTCGGACTAGTACGCGAACAGACTTAATAGGCGTGTTTTTTTTGCAAGTCCATATGGATTTGTCGAAAAAAAAACAACACCGGAACTAATAGTTGTACACGTAAATACAACAACAACTTAAATCCATATATACTTAGCTAAGTCCAGATAATTATCGGGACTTACGTACTGTAAGTAGGAAGTTCCTAAGTCGCGATGTCGTTTTTTTCGACAAATCCATATGGACTTGCAAAAAAACACGCCTAATATCTTGTTGAATGTTGAGAAACGTATAAGAGGATTCCCATATACGAGGAATACCTAACCCGCTGACAAATCTAAACAGCATTGCCATATGCATTTGGAATTAGTCCTCTAACACAATGGATGCGAGAAGAAAACGAGACGTGAGTGTGACGAGATCTCGTCGTTCTTGTTGAATTAGTTTAAAACTATGAAGAGGATATGCATAATAAAGCATTTCACGTCGTCATGTTCAAAATTAATTGAGTAAGACATTGTTAATCAGTAAGATTTAATATTATTTTGTTAAATCTCGTCAAAAGATTGCGGGTGGCAATGGCGCAGTGGATGTAGTGCTTGACTGCTAACTTAGAGGTGTGGGTTCGAGCCCCACTCTAGGCAGCATTCTTTTCTCTATTCCCCCAATTATACAACTGGACGCCACCCGTGGGATTCCATGAGACAATTAATACCTTATTTCTCAGTCCACTGTGCCAACAAAAATTCTTTCCTATCCTTCTATTCCTTCTAACTAGTGCCGTGCAATTCAGGTTGCATTTAAAAGACCTTAGGTCTTACAGGCATATAGTTAAAATTATTATTATTATTATTATTATTATTATTATTATTATTAAAAGTCTCTTTCCATTGAATTGGAAAATGGTTTTATAATTACAAAATGCTAACAGTGAATCATGTCACGCTTTCGTCTCGTATTCTTGCGTCTCGTTTCCTTTCTTAAATCTCGTCCCAATTTCGGAGATTTTACTGAGGTGAATCGGTGAGTTGAAATTGCTAAACCTCGGATCAAAATTTTGAACCAAAGTTGAACCCCAGTTAACTCGCCGAAATTGGTGAACTAAAATTGTTGAACCCGGATAAAAGTTTGAACGACATCGAATTTGTACAGCTGGCCCTTACGGTTAAGACTGATTCAAAATGCGAAGAGCGAACGAGACGTGAGAATGACGAGAACTCGTGGTAGTTATCAAACCAATTCCAAGCAATGAGAGTGTACCAGAGTATACACAATGCTTTTTTCGTCGTCACGTTACGCCACGCCGCACAGTGGTGCGAGAGCGGAAAAAAGTCTTTTGAAAAAGTCATGTCTATCGTTTTAAACTTTATGTTTAAGTACTCTTAGATAACCCGAGCGTATGATTTAAAAGTATTTTTTAACATATATACTGTATGTTCTGATTTACAAGCCCTCAAAGTTGAAAAATAATTTTACTCAAATCGCGAACCATATTTTCAACAAATTTTGAGATGTTTTTTTTCCGAAGTTCGTGTAGAAATTCTCTAGCTTCTTAAATAATTTAATTGGTCTATTTTCGATTATCTAAAAATAAAAAAAAATATTGATTATTTATAAAAGATACCTTCTATAAGTAGCCTGAAGCTTTAGTACTAAGAAAAAATGCTTTTTTTTAAAACTTTTTGATTTAAAAAAACAGCTCCAAAAGATACCAAGAAAGTAAATATGCCACCAT
>OW026366.1:92473256-92606831 GCA_932273885.2 Leucozona laternaria | reverse complement strand
TATTATTATTATTATTATTATTATTATTATTATTATTATTATTATTATTATTATTATTATTATTATTATTATTATTATTATTATTATTATTATTATTATTATTATTATTATTATTATTATTATTATTATATTATTATTATTATTATTATTATTATTATTATTATTATTATTATTATTATTATTATTATTATTATTATTATTATTATTATTATTATTATTATTATTATTATTATTATTATTATTATTATTATTATTATTATTATTATTATTATTATTATTATTATTATTATTATTATTATTATTATTATTATTATTATTATTATTATTATTATTATTATTATTATTATTATTATTATTATTATTATTATTATTATTATTATTATTATTATTATTATTATTATTATTATTATTATTATTATTATTATTATTATTATTATTATTATTATTATTATTATTATTATTATTATTATTATTATTATTATTATTATTATTATTATTATTATTATTATTATTATTATTATTATTATTATTATTATTATTATTATTATTATTATTATTATTATTATTATTATTATTATTATTATTATTATTATTATTATTATTATTATTATTATTATTATTATTATTATTATTATTATTATTATTATTATTATTATTATTATTATTATTATTATTATTATTATTATTATTATTATTATTATTATTATTATTATTATTATTATTATTATTATTATTATTATTATTATTATTATTATTATTATTATTATTATTATTATTATTATTATTATTATTATTATTATTATTATTATTATTATTATTATTATTATTATTATTATTATTATTATTATTATTATTATTATTATTATTATTATTATTATTATTATTATTATTATTATTATTATTATTATTATTATTATTATTATTATTATTATTATTATTATTATTATTATTATTATTATTATTATTATTATTATTATTATTATTATTATTATTATTATTATTATTATTATTATTATTATTATTATTATTATTATTATTATTATTATTATTATTATTATTATTATTATTATTATTATTATTATTATTATTATTATTATTATTATTATTATTATTATTATTATTATTATTATTATTATTATTATTATTGTTATTATTATTATTATTATTATTATTATTATTATTATTATTATTATTATTATTATTATTATTATTATTATTATTATTATTATTATTATTATTATTATTATTATTATTATTATTATTATTATTATTATTATTATTATTATTATTATTATTATTATTATTATTATTATTATTATTATTATTAGTATTATTATTATTATTATTATTATTATTATTATTATTATTATTATTATTATTATTATTATTATTATTAGTATCGAATTTCATCATTTCTCAGCAATATTGCTGGAAAATAACCTATCCCAGGTATTTTTACCATAAGGATTAGGCTCGGAACGAGATGTAAGTTGTTGTTAAGTTATTATCATTGTTGTTTTTATTAAAATTTCAGAATTTTTAAATGGTATCCATGAACCGGCGTACAATTCTTGTAGTTGCAATTACAACAGATTTTGGGAAATCTTTATACAAAGCGTGACTAAGGCCAAGTCTTTCTAGCCCCTCAAATAGGTTGTTGGGTATGACTGCCGTGCTTGAGATAATAAGCGGGACTATTTTAACTTCCTTGACCTTCCATTGTCTTTTTATTGGCTCAATTAGTTGCGCATATTTCGAGATTTTTTCCGTATACTTTTCTTGAAGAGCTTTGGTGTTAGGGACAGCTATATCTATTAAAGAAACCTTGCTTGCCTTTTTGTCAAAAAAAACAATATCAGGTCTGTTGAATGAGACGCTTTGATCTGTGAGCACAGTTCTGTCCCAGTACAGTCGAAAACTGTCATCCTCGAGGACGCTTGATGGTTTGTACAGGTAATGGGTCTCTTTTTCACGCTTTAGATTATGTTTACACGCAAGCTCTTGGTGTACAATTTTCGCTATTGTGTCGTGCCTCTGTTTGTACTCAGTTCCCGAAAAGTGAGTACAGCCGGGTATGATATGATGTATATTTTCCACTGCATCACATCCATATCTACAGGAGTCGACCAAAACAGTTTCGTTGCCAATCGCTCTTTTCAAGTAGTTCCTTGTGTGTATAACTTGGTCCTCTATAGCGAGCATGTGTCCTTCTGTTTCAGGGAACATGTTTCCTGCAGTTAGCCAGTAGTTCGACGCCTTTATGTCGATATTGGCCTGGCTTATGGCGTGTATGTGTTTCCCATGCAGAGGTTTGCTCATCCATTGATCAGCTTTTTCCTTGTTTGAGACTTCCCTACCTTGGTAGTCGGGCTGGGTTAGTTTTAATGGGCCGTTCACGTCTGCATGGCATATAGCGCGATGGAGGTCAGATGTTTCCGATTTTCTATAGAAGTATTCACGCAGTGATATTTTTTGGCCTTCGAGTAGGTTTCCGATGTCAGTCAGCCCTAGTCCCCCATGTATCGGGGCAGAGTCATTCTTTCAAGGGCGGATTTTGGATGATGTTTCCTTTCTTTGGACAGAGTTGTTCTAATTTTCCTTCCTAGTATTTCTATATCCGTTGGTGTCCATCGAATGATGCCAAACGAGTAGCCAAGTACAGGGATAGCATAGGTGTTCAAAGCTTTGAAAAGAAATTCACTTTTCAAAGCCGACTTGGACAGAAGTTGAACTCTTCTTGTAAATTCTTTTGTTATCTCATTCTTGACTGTGGTGTGAGGTATGTTTCTTGCCTGCTTGATTCCTAGGTATTTGTATGTTTCATTTTCGATCATTGCTTGAATAGTTTGTCCATCCTGAAGCTGGAATTCTTGCGGTTGGAGTTTTCCTCTTATGGTTCTTAGGGTGCGACACTTATCTAGCCCAAAATCCATACATATGTCATTCGAAAACTTTTCCACAACTTTCAGGAGATGTTCAAGTTGTGATGGCTTGGCAGCATACGTTTTTATGTCGTCCATATATAAAAGGTGGGACAGACGGTAGAGTTCTCTAGAGCCTTGTTTAACAGAAAACCCGTAACCTGTGGAGTTCAATCTGGACGAGAGCGGGTTCATAGCTAGAATGAACCAAAGTGGGCTGAAGGAATCCCCTTGAAAAATTCCTCTTCTTACTTTAATTTTTGATGTTTTTATGATTCCGGTTGGTGTATTCAAGCATATTTCTGTGTTCCAGCTCCTCATCACATGTTTTAAGTAGATTATGAATTTTGGGTCTATTTTGTAAATTTCAAGGACTTTCAGGAGCCAGTCATGAGGTACCGAGTCAAATGCTTTTTTATAATCTATATACGCCGTATAAAGATTTCGGGTTTTTGAAACAGCTTGACTGCAAACTACTGCGTCTATAATTAGCTGTTCTTTGCACCCTTTTGATCCTTTCCTGCAACCGTTCTGCTGAGGGGCTATGATGTTATTGTTCTCACAGTGTTCGTAGATTCTGTTAGCTATACATGATGTTATGATTTTATATAAAGTTGAGAGACACGTAATGGGTCGATATTTTGCTGGATCATGGGAGTTTGTTACATCTTTTGGGATAAGGTATGTCACACCTTGTGCTAAAAACTCTGGCATTTTGGACGGTTCTTCCAATACTTCGTTGATAAGCTGGCTTAGCTTTTGCAGCAAGCAGGTGAACTTTTTAAGCCAGAAGTTTTGAATGTTATCTGGCCCTGGGGCCTTCCAGTTTGGCCGATCATAGGTTAATTGAATTCTTTATACTTAACACAATAAATTCTCAAAAACCTTTAAGAAATTTTAGAAAAAAACTAACTGGGATATTTTGAATGGGGAAGTAGAGAATGGTATCACATTGCAATGCTTTTGTCAAAGGATGTCCATTAAAATCGGGTAGTAAGGCCCCAGTTATAGCTATCGTTGAAAACCATAATTGAAAACTTTAATGATTGGTTTTGAGACATTTAGGAAGTGAAATCCGAAATTATTTTGATTCAAAAATAAGGCTGATGGCTTAAATTATAGTTTTTGTGCAAAAAAAAATTTATTCGGGCCCAAACTTCGCCATAAAATGAAGTTTAATTTTTCAATGATCATTGGTAAGGTAGTTCATTCATTGAAATAATAAAAGTCATTTTATATGGACGGTTGGGCCGCAACGAATTTTTTTTTTGGCAAAAATTAATAATTAAGTCACCGCCTTCATATTGGCATCAAAATATGCACTGGTTTTGCTTTTTTAAGTCCCTCAAAACCAATCATTAAAATTTTCAATGATAGTTTTCAATGATAGCTATAACTGGGGCCTAAAGGTAACAAAAAACACCTTGGTGGAAAAATGAACTGGGCGATATTAGGAAGGAAACTAAGTGACTTTTAAATGTCCCCAAACACACCAGATCCGACATTGACTGGGAGATCTACAAATCCAGTCAAAGAAAATTCAAAGCCGAAACGCAGCGAGCGAAATGCAGCTCGTGGAGAATCTTCTGTGATGAAATAGAAGGCACCAATGAATCAGCTCGACTAAGAAAAATTCTCTCTAAGTAGTCAACTACCTTGGGTTCCTTAAAAGAACCAAGTTGTCGTTGGACAGAATCATGCAGTGAAACTCTGAAACTCTTAGTTAATGCTCATTTTCCCGGGTGTAGCTCCAACCCGAGCTATAACCAGTTAGCTGAGATCCATACAGAGCACAGAGCACCGTTGGATATTGTAACGGAAGGCAAGATTAAATGCGCTATAAATTCTTTCTCCCCTTATAAATCCCCGGGACTAGATGGCATCTTTCCAATGATGTTACAAGTCTAGGTTGTTTTCATCCCGAAGGCTGGTAAACCTAGTCACACGAAAGCTAAAGACTATAGACCAATCAGTCTCACGTCGTTTACTCTTAAAACTTTCGAGAGATTATTGGACATCTATGTTCGCAGTACACTGAACCCGGAGGTAATTCATCCAATGCAGCATGCCTATAAAAAAGGCTAAAGCGTAGAAACAGCACTTCACTGTGTTGTTAATACAATTGAAAAAACCTCAAAGACAAGGAATACACTCTTGCTGCCTTTCTGGATATTGAAAGAGCATTCAATAATGTGGAAAGCGATGCAGTTAAGAGAGCCCTTGTAGACCTGAATATAGAAAGTTCAATTATAGATTGGACTATGTGCATGTTAAGAAACAGGCATATAAACACAGAACTTGGAGAATCACGTCTAAAAGTATCCATATCTAGAGGACCACCACCAGGGAGGGGTGATCTCCCCACTTCTTTGGATACTAGTTATGAACGAAATTCTTGTAAAATTAAAATATAGTGGAGTCAAAGTAGAAGCCTATGCTGACGACCTAGCACTACTTGCGACAGGAAAATTCCCATCCACTATTAGTGAACAAATGGAGTATGCCCTTTGAAAGGTCAACAACTGGACAAAGAACTGTGGTTGAAAACAGATTTGGTTCTCTTCACTAACAGAAGGAAAATACCAATCTTTAGACTACCATCAATAGAAGGGACACCACTCAAAATCTCAGATCAGGCCAGATATCTTGGTGTGATCCTAGACAAGAAACTGAACTGGTGTCTCAACAGTAAAGAAAGATCAAAGAAAGATATGTTCGCATTCTATTCCTGCAACAGGATTTTTGGAAAATCCTGGGGACCAAACCCAAAAATTATCAAGTGGATGTACACGGAATTAGTTAGACCAATACTTACCTACGGTAATCTAGTGTGGTGGAATGCGAATGAGAAAACAACAAACCTGAAAACTTTAACAAAAGTTCAAACATTAGCATGCGTAGGTATTACAGGGGCGTTGAAAACCACCCCCACAGCGGGGCTGGAAACGATACTGAACTTGAGACCCCTAGATCTATTCGTGCAAGAATCAGCAGCATGCAGTGCCCCGCGCCTAAGCCAGACTAACTGCTGGAAACAAAGCACAACGGGTCATACTCAGATTCTTCAGAGATATGTGGGAAATAATGTTTGCACAGACTACACAATACCCCATTTAAACTTCAATAGACCATTCACTACCTTTTTTCCTAATAGAGAGGAGTGGAAAAACAACCAACCTCTCAGTAACGAATCTACGATAACTGTCTTCACTGATGGTTCTAAGATGGACACTGGAGTTGGTGCAGGAATTTTCTCGGAAACTCTGGGACTAGCTACCTCCTTCAGACTTCCGAACTTTTGCAGCGTCTTCCAAGCTGAGGTCTTGGCACTGACCAAAGCAGCTACGCAAATATCAATGATGGCGATACCACGAGCTGACATCACCCTCTTTATTGATAGCCAAGCACCGATCAAATCAATTTCTGCCACCGAGATACATTCGAAGCTTGTAACTTGCTGGCGCGAAGAACTTAAGGTTATTGGTATGCAGCATAACATTAGACTCTGCTGGGTTCCTGGTCACAGTAATGTGCAAGGAAACGAAAGAGCTGATGAGCTGGCGAGAACGGGATCGTAGCTTGATTCAAGTCAAGCAGAACGACATATTAAAGTACCAAACTGTAACATCAAACAGGATATTGGTAACAAAATTTCAGAAAAAAACAATGAAAACATGCGCCACAACTAGAAAATTATGGCCAAATTTCAATAAGCAGAAGACAGACAAAATTATGCTAATGAACAAAAAACATCTTCGTTCCCTTGTCAGCAAACTCACCGGACACAACTTACTGGGATACCACAAAAAGAAAATGGGGCTCAGTACTGACAACCTTTGCAGAGGGTGCAGTGATGAAGAAGCACATGAGGATACCTTACACTTCCCTTGTCCCTACCCAGCACTCTGTCACTTAAGAAAGAAACACCTAAGAAATCATTTCTTTGATGACTTAGAGGATCTTTCTAGAACTTCAGCGAACAGCCTTTTGAACTTCGTCAACGCCTCTAAATGGCTTGACTGCTAACAAAACACATAGGATTTTACATTTAATGGGATACAATTTCCTCGGGTATCACAACGGATCTAGATAGATCTAAGTGTGACGGTAACAAGATCAACTGTCAGCCCTTCTACCCAACCTAACCTATCGAACCATTTGTTTTTACATGTGAGTGAAAAGTTATCATTCACTTGAACGGCTGAAGCGAAAATTATCCTTGTAATACTTTCCTCAATTTGTTCAACATTACTCGGCGATTGAAGCGGAAGAATATTACAGTGGCGGTTCAAAAGTGGTTTGTATCGATAAGCGATGTTCTCAATCCACCTTAGTTTTCGGGAAATATCTGACTTCAACAGTTGCACTTCCCCGTTAAAATGAGCTTCAACTAGAAAAGGCATATGAGCTGAAAAATTTGCCATGAGTACTTGAAAATCTCCAACCGAGCTAAGCCACTGACTAGATATTGCACAGAAGTCGATAACTGATTGACCTTGGCCGCTAACAAATGTGAGCTCACCACACTTGTCACCGTTTGCCACTCCATTCAACACAAAAAATCCAAATTCATCAAACAATTCCGTCAAAAGCCTTCCATTTCTGTTGACCGTTTGATCTTTAGAATGTCTGTGTGCCTCAAAAAACAGTCGATCTTGCAAAAAATGAGCAGAAGAGTTCTGATAATCACCCACTCTAGCGTTGAGATCACCGATAATCATTACATTTTCCAAAGAAGTACTGTTAATAAATTTGTAAGTTGTCATACTCACTCTGCCAGGTATTGCAATTGAGGTACAACGGAATAACAAAGAATTTAATTTGATTTGTAAAAATTTGAATAAGCAGCCTATTTTAAATTGAACAAATTTATGAAATTTAGTTTTAATTCCACATAAAATACCTCCACTCGCTCTCCCATGGGTATTTGTTCTTGTTGCTGGAACAAACGTTATTTTATAATTTTTAAAATATTTATAAAATTCGTTTTCAATTTTTTGTTCCAAAAAAGTTTTTATAAGAATAATAATATCGAAACTAAGTATATACTTAAAAAAATTAGGTTGTAACAGTTTACTTTTTAAACCTGTAATATTGTAAGAAAAAATCGAAAGTTTGATAGGATTAATAGATTTATTTTGGCAGACGGCACTGTTTTCCTGTTGTTTTCTTGCTCCTCTTAGTTGTATACGTTCGCGCACAGGTGGCGCTGGCGTATATTTAGAGATCGATGGCGCCACTTGCCGATTATTATTAATTGGCGGTAGCTTCGCTCCCTAGCTGCAGTCAAAATATTCAGCTGAACTGTCACCAAACATGGTGTTGACAAATGTCATCTCTGCCAAAGATTTGACAACCAGACCTCGCCCAAATTTATAAATAAAAGTGTGTTTATATATTTGCATTTTCTCTCCTTTGATAATAATTTTTGCTTGTGGGTTGATTTGCAACAGTTTATTTTTGAATTCAAACAGTGTTTGCCTTTTTTGACGATACATTAGCGTCTGTTCACGCAAAATACTTATGCCGATTGCTTTAAGTTGACTCGAGACAGAAAGCATTTCTTCGACGACCTCAGACGAACCAAGTTCTAAGAAAACGGTTCCCCTTTGCAAGCGTGTGAATATCTTCACCTTCTTTTAATTTGGTAAGCCCCTTGCAAGTTTGTTTTGCTAATTCAACTGCATTGGTTTCTCTGTCTAGAGGAAGGTGTACCACCAAAGAGTTTTCATGTGGTTTTCGTGAAATTATTTCGATTTGAGATTCTAAGAGCTCATAACACTCTGTCATCGCACTCAATTTTTTACTCAAGTGTGAATTCGTTTCCTTTCGTGCATCTAATTCTAATGACAAGGATGCGACATCAAGTTTCGTAGCTAAATCTTTTATTTGATCCTAGATTGTCTCATTAGGGATTTTTTTTTAATTTAAGAGCTTGCATTTTAATACACTTTCACCACTGACAGTTGAAATGTCATCCGAAGAACATATTGCGAAGAGAAAATGGGTTCAACATCTTCGTAAGAACTCTCATAAAGAAAGAGTGCAAAAAGTCTATAAAGAAAATGTTTTTGAGATAAGATCTATTCTCAAAAACAGAATAAATTCATTTTCACTCAAAAATAAAAATGAAGGTGAGCTGGACGCAAAGGTATTTCTGAAGAATAACAAGGCAATGCTGCATGAAATCAATTCAATGTGGAACTTTTTGCAGAATATGTAAAAATAAATGATGAGGATATGTTGATCGAAATAAAATCAATGTCAACGGAAATAAGGTCTGTGTTTCTTGAAAACGAAATAAATCCTATAAAAAATGAAATGAAGGATATCATGATACAAAAAATTGATGAATTTCAAGAAAAGGATAGTGGCTGGGCCCTCATCCGTATTAAATTGGTAGAGGTCAACATAAACAACTACCAACCATTAAAAGGATCAAGGTATTTAACTTCAAGGCACATATATTAAAGGTAATATCATTAGCGTTTAAATTTTTGTTCAGTTATGCGCATCTGTGAAAATGGCGGATCCAGTGTCTCTTTACTTGTCAAAATGCTAATATTTGTTGTTGTTTCTAGAAATGCCATGTGCAGTTTTCGTGGACACTACAGCCGCCATGTTTAATTTCTGACTGACAACCTGCGCAATATATTACCTTATGATGACTATTGTTTTAAGTGGGCAATTATATCGGCATTACACAGAAATGTTGAACATAGTAGACATAGAACAACGTCATACTACCATGTGACGGATATTTCTAGTGATATAATTGCCCTAGACAATATTATGCTTAATTTCACTGGGCTGACATTTCCCTTGGAACTTACAGAAATTAAAAATTTCGAAGACCAAAACATCGTTAGTGTGAACGTCTTTGGATTTTCCGAAGGAGAAAATGGAGAAAAACCGCATATAGAAGGACCATATTATTTGACATCTGATGAAAAAAATCTGCATATAAACCTTCTCTTCTTGATGAGTGAAAATAATTTACATTTTATGTGGATACAAGATATTAGTAGACTCTTAAGAAGTGAAGTTTTTGATAGTTCAAGAAGGGAACTATTACTTTGTAATAGTTGTTTGCAACATTCTTATAATGAGGAATCTTTTAGATTACACAAGCAAAAAGATTGTTACCTCAATGCCATCTGAGGCAAATAAAATTATAAAATTTTCAAGTTATGAAAAGATGTTGAAAGTGTCCTTCGTAAAACTTATGCAGATTTTGAATGCATCCTGAAGCCGAATAAGACAGGTAGTCTGCCAGATCCTGAAAAATCATTAACAAAAACAATACAGGAGCATGTGCCGTGCGCATTTTCATATTCTATGAAATGCGATTTTGATGAATCCGAAGATGTTATGAGAATATTTATAGGTAAATAACAAAGAAAAAAAAAAGTAACTTAATCTATATTTTATTTTATTTGGTTTTTTTTTTTAACTAATTTTTGTTTTCACTCATAGGAGAAAATTGTGGCAACGAGTTCGTCCAAAGCTTTTCAAGAGATGTCTTAGAAAAATTTGAGAAGCCCATAAAAACAGTGACACCGATGAAGCCTCTGGAACCTTCAGAAAGAACGAAATTCAGAAAGAATTGCAAGCACGCCTATAAATTAGATCCGGCTCATTATTACACTGCACCTGGTTTATCCTGGGATACAATGTTAAAAATGACTAAAGTTTAGTTAGAACTCTTAACGGATATTGAGAAGTTTAACTTCTTCCAAAAAGGAATTCACGGAGGCTTGACACAATGCAGCCATAGATACTCAAAAGCTAATAATAAATTTATTGATTCTCAAAAAGCATCTTCATATCACGTGTGTCAAGTTAGCACTACACTCTTAGAAATTAAATAAACTAAGTACACAGTTAATTGTAGCTTTTTAGTAGTAAATTAGTTGTGGAAAAAAAATTTGTAGCTCTACTATTTAATACAAAAATGGTATGTAGTGCTAACTTGATATCAAGTTAGCATTACACTTTCAGAAAATAAAAAAACTAATAACACAGTTAATTGTAATTTTTTTGTTGTAAATTTGTTGTGGAAAGAAAAAAGTTCTAAAAATTTTTTTGCCATAAGAATCCATCTATTAAAAAAAAACATGGTATGTAGTGCTAACTTGATATCAAGTTAGCACTACACTTTAGGAAATTTAAAAAAAAAAGTACACAATTAATTGTAGCTTTTTTGTTGTTAATTAGTTGTGGAGAGAAAAAAATTCTAAACATTTTTTTGACGAAGTTTTCAAACAAAAACTAGGTAGGTAGTACTAAGTTGACACTCTGAGTCCAGGCATTAGAAAAGCAAATTAGAAAAACTTAAGATGGCATTAATTGTAGCTTTTTTGTTGTAAATTAGTTGTGGAGAGAACAAAATTCTAAAAATTTTTTTGACGAAGTTTTCAAACAAAAACTAGGTAGGTAGTGCTAAGTTGACACTCTGAGTCCAGGCATTAGAAAAGCAAATTGGAAAATCTAAAGATGGCATTAATTGTAGCTTTTTTGTTGTAAATTAGTTGTGGAGAGAAAAAAATTCTAAAAATTTTTTTGACGAAGTTTTCAAACAAAAACTAGGTAGGTAGTGCTAAGTTGACACTCTGAGTCCAGGCATTAGAAAAGCAAATTGGAAAATCTAAAGATGGCATTAATTGTAGCTTTTTTGTTGTAAATTAGTTGTGGAGAGAAATAAATTCTAAAAAAATTTTTGACGAAGTTTTCAAACAAAAACTAGGTAGGCATTGCTAAGTTGACATTCTGAGTCCAGGCATTAGAAAAGCAAATAAGAAAATCTAAAGACGGCATTAATTGTAGCGTTTTTGTTGTTAATTAGTTGTGGAGAGAAAAAAATTCTAAAAATTTGTTTGACGAAGTTTTCAAACGAAAACTAGGTAGGTAGTGCTAAGTTGACACTCTGAGTCCAGGCATTAGAAAAGCAAATTAGAAAAACTTAAGATGGCATTATTTGTAGCTTTTTTGTTGTAAATTAGTTGTGCAGAGAAAAAAATTCTAAAAAAAATTTTGACGAAGTTTTCAAACAAAAACTAGGTAGGTAGTGCTAAGTTGACACTCTAAGTCCAGGCATTAGAAAAGCAAATTGGAAAATCTAAAGATGGCATTAATTGTAGCTTTTTTAATATTAATTAGTTGTGGAGAGAAAAAAATTCTAAAAAAAATTTTTGACGAAGTTTTCAAACAAAAACTAGGTAGGTAGTGCTAAGTTGACACTCTGAGTCCAGGCATTAGAAAAGCAAATTAGAAAATCTAAAGACATTAATTGTAGCTTTTTTGTTGTAAATTAGTTGTGGAGAGAAAAAAATTCTAAAAATTTTTTTGACTAAATTTTCAAACAAAAACTAGGTAGGTAGTGCTAAGTTGACACTCTAAGTCATGGCATTAGAAAAGCAAATTGGAAAATCTAAAGATAGCATTAATTGTAGCTTTTTTGTTGTAAATTAGTTGTGGAGAGAAAAAAATTCTAAAAATTTTTTTGACGAGGTTTTCAAACAAAAACTAGGTAGCTAGTGCTAAGTTGACACTCTGAGTCCATTAGAAAATTAAATTAGAAAATGTTAAGGCGAGTTGTCAAAAAGTGTCGTACGTTCTTTTTTTACATGTCCACAATGGCCGCATTCGGGCAATCATCCGATAGGCTATCCACCTATCCCAAAAATTTTCAGATTGCTTGAGTTGTTGTTGCATCAGCTGACATCAGATATTTTTCAACAAGGGATTACAACAACACAAACCTATCCGGATAGCTTAAGATAGTTACCCGAACGTGCCCAATGAAGCTGTACAGCTTTCTGACCACAGATTAGCCACATGAAGATGAGAATCCCCGGCAGCCATTTTAATTTGTCTACAAGCTTGAACTGTCAGATTGCAGATAAAAAATAAGAATGTGTGTATAAAAACCTTACACATAGACAGAAGGGATCTCACACACCTGGTTAAATTGTTGTTGCAATTCACATCTATTCATCGACGAGGGAAGAAATTAAAAATACAACAATGTAAACAAATGGGTTTTAGAGGGTGAAACGTACAAAACATTCTCATCTTCATGTGGCTAATCTGTTTCTGACATTCTGACTGCAGAAGCACTGATATTTATAACTTTAGAAATTGAAAAGAGCTTGAAGCGCATTTCAACCCCATATAAACACTCATCGTGTTGAAATGGGCTTCAATGGGCATCAATTTTGAATTGTCATAAATGCTGCACGCAAAAGTTAAAAGCTGGTGAACTCTTGCAGCTGCGGCTTCGTAACGTTGTGTTCGCAACATTGGGGCGTATTCATATTCGATGATAACAACAACAAAGAAAAATCGGAATTGGAAAAATCGGGCAATGTAAATGCAGGCTAACGAAACAGGAACACAGTGAAAATAGTGCTAGCCGTGTTTTTTGCAAACCCCGGGGAATTGGGAACTTCCACCAGACGTCAGTAGCTAAAAAGCAAAAAAAAACACAATAGTTTGACTATAGATCTCTGCCACCAAATGTCAGAAGCGTCAGTGTAAAATTTGTAAAAAAAAAAATAACAATCTGACAGCACTCCCTGTTTGGAAAACAAAACCAAATATCGAAGGTACGAAGGCGAGCCAAAAAAGGTGTGTGTTTAAAATAGTGATGAATATGTATTAAAATTAGTTTTTCTTGTTGTCAAACACTTGAAAAAATATTCACTAAAGTGTTTAGACACTACTGAATAGGTAATTCGACCGCAAATCTAAGTTTTCACTTCCAAATACAAAAAATAATCAAATGACCGCCTTTTTAACACTGGCAAGAGCATGTAAATATTTTCCAACCAGTTTTTGTTTTTAAATGTCAAATTAGAAGGAGAAAAGACAAATCTTGGAAGAGCTATATTGTCAGGGAAAACAAAAAACATGTAATTGTGCATTTATGACCTTTGTTTGTTTCCCCTGCATCTTTTTATGTCCAAGTTTTTTTTTCTTACTTGAGAACTGTCAAAGTTAGAAAGAGAAAAGATAAAGATAGTTTCTGGAAAAGCCTTATTTGGAACTTCCACCAGACTTCAGTACCAAACAAGCAAAAAAAAATCAATAGTATGACAGAAAAATATGTAGGGAAAATAAAAAACATGTGATTGTGATTGGTCGTTTGTTTGTTTTCCCTACATATTTGTATGTCAAAATTAGAAAGAGAAAAGACAAAGATAGTTTCTGGAAAAGCCTTATTTGGTTGAAAGAAACGACATTGGGGACTAGCGACGCCATTACAGAAAAAAAAATGGAGTTTCCATACAAACTTTCGATAACAAGTATACAATTCATGCCGGTAACTCAGTTTTCCTCCGTGCTGAAGTGAAGCCCCGAGAATTCTCCGCGCTTAGCTAAGCCCGAAGGGGATTAGTTTTTGTTGCATTTAAAATGTAAATTGCAGGACAGGACCTCGTTTCTTTCGACCAATTTCCTCGGGGCTTGCAAAAAAACAGCTACTGATGCGCTATTCAGTAAAACGACACATGTAATCAGGCACTATAATTGCTAAAGCTGGCCATACACGATCAAGCCATTTGGCTCGTGGATTTCCGACCGGCTGAAAATCAAAATGGCTTAGTTGAGCCCAATCACACTATGCAATTTGGCTCGGCCAGCCATTTGGCTACAATTAATGCCATCTTAAGTTTTTCTAATTTGCTTTTCTAATGCCTGGACTCAGAGTGTCAACTTAGTACTACCTACCTAGTTTTTGTTTGAAAACTTCGTCAAAAAAATGTTTAGAATTTTTTTCTCTCCACAACTAATTAACAACAAAAAAGCTACAATTAATTGTGTACTTTGTTTTTTAAATTTCCTAAAGTGTAGTGCTAACTTGATATCAAGTTAGCACTACATACCATGTTTTTTTTAATACAAGGATTCTTATGGCAAAAAAATTTTTAGAATTTTTTTCTTTCCACAACAAATTTACAACAAAAAAATTGTGTTATTAGTTTTTTTATTTTCTGAAAGTGTAATGCTAACTTGATATCAAGTAAGCACTACATACCATTTTTGTATTAAATAGTAGAGCTACAAATTTTTTTTTCCACAACTAATTTACTACTAAAAAGCTGCAATTAACTGTGTACTTAGTTTATTTAATTTCTAAAAGTGTAGTGCTAACTTGACACAGGTCTTCATATTTAATATATTTGGATGCTAATAACTTATACTGTTGGGCAATGTCACAAAAACTTCCTTGTGGTGGTTTTGAGTGGGAAGAACCTAACATATTTTGATTGGATTTTATTAATAATATCAATGCTAATGATGTGGGATATGTCTTAGAAGTTGATTTAGAGTATCCGGATACTCTACATGAACTTCATAACGACTTGCCCTTTTGTCCAGAAAACATTTCAACACCATGATCAAAGTCAAAAAAGTTGGTGGCTAGTTTTTTACCCAAACTCAATTATGTTATTCATATTGAGACCTTAAAACAATCTTTGAAGCATGGATTGCTTTTAAAGAAAGTCTACCGTGTTATGAGATTCAAACAATCTAATTGGCTTGAACAATATATTTACGTCAATACAAAAAAAGGCAAGAAACTCGAATTGAATGTCAAAAAAAGTTTTACAAGCACATGAATCTTTGGATTTATGTTAAAACGATGGAAAATGTTGAGAAGCGAACAGATATGAGAATTGTCACACGGTGGGAAAATAGAAGCCAATCATTGGGTGCTAAGGGTTTAATTGCTAAACCAAACTTCCACAGTTCATTGCAATTTGTGAATGAGGATATTGGAAATGACACCCCATTGCTCGCTATACAGTTGAAAATATATGTAAAGTGACTTTAAATAAGCCCATTTACTTACGTTTTGCTGTGCTTGAGCTATCCAAATATTTGATGTATGATTTTCATTATCACTATATCAAACCAAAATATAATGAAAAGGTTGTTCTTAATTATATGGATACTGATTCATTCATATACCCAATCAATTCTGAAGACTTTTAATCAGATATTTTGGATGATATACCTTCCAGATTTGATACATCTGATTTTGATCTTGATAATATGCATAACATTCCACTGCTTAATAAAAAAGTTTTAAGAATATTTAAAGTTGAAACAGCAGGCAACAAAATGTTGGAATTCGTAGGGCTCAGAGCGAAAATGTATTCCTTCACTGTGCAGAACCGAAAGTTAGTTCAAAAAGCGAAAGGAGTCAAGAAATCTGTGACAAAAAGATTACGAATAGATGACTACAAGAGATGTTTATTCAATAAAACGGATAAGTATGAAAGAATGCTTACTTTTAGAAGCAGGTTGCATACAATTTATAGGGAAAATTTGAATAAACTTGCCTTGAGTCATAAAGACACAAAAAGATATATTTGTGCAGATAACATTAGTACCCTTGCCTGGGGGCATACAAATATACCCGAAAATGTTCCTTGAATATAAAAAAAGAATTAAAAAAATGTGTATTTAAGCTATAACCTAATTGATGATAATTCAAAATGGTATATCTATACTTTTTTTAACTTATTCGTAAGAAAAAAAAATTGATTTAGTTAATTTACAAAATAAAATGAATAAAAAGAAAAAGAAAAAATAACAAAATTAAAAAAAGTATATATTTTTATTCAATGACTCCACTCTTCATTACAAAAGAATTAAAGCAGAAAATCATGACCCGAAAATGAAAATCCAATAAAAAAAACCAATATATGTTATTTCTAATAACACCACTTCGACTGTATGTTAGTTGGTAAAACAAAAAAATTCTTATACAATTTGCATTTGATGGGAAGCATTTTTACTAACATCCAGAAAGAGCCTAGGTTAGGTTAGGTTAAAAAGGGGTGACGATGCGGCAAGCCGCACCCTCTCACTCGGATCTCAATGGATCCATTGCGCTCCCCAGGATGTAGGGTAGGTATTAGGATGAAAAGGGAAAGGAGTTAGGGGTCATGAGTTACCTCCCTAAACCATCCCGAACTCTGTATAAAGTTCAGAATGTTTTTTAGTGGTAGGGTTGAGATGTCACCCAGTTCTTCGAAAAAGTATTCTCCGGGGGCAGTTTTCCTGGTTTTGGCTAGGCTGGGGCATTCACAAAGAAAGTGGGATGAGCCCTCTTCCGCCTCCTCGTCCTGAAACCCTCTACATAGGTCAGATGTGCTAATGCCCATTCTGACCATGTGGGTCCCCATTGAGTTGTGACCAGTCAGGATTCCAACCAGGAGGGACAGTTGAGGCCGGCTTATCTTAAGTAAGAATTCTGTTTTTTTTCCTGGAGATATTCGGCCATAGATTCCTAGAGACCCGACAGGTATCAATTGATGACCATCTGTCATTAGCGGTTTTGAGGAAGTTTTGGTGAATTCTATTCTTTTCTTGCTCCAGTGGCATTAATATCGATGATTCTATTTGACTTGGGTCAAGAGATGACCCGTTTCTGGCCAATTCATCTGCCATTTCGTTTCCGCGTATATCACGGTGTCCTGGGACCCATTTCAGGGTAACTGTGGCGCTGAGTAGTCTTAAGTTACTTTTACAACGGTCCACCAGTTTTGACTTCGTGGTAATTGAGGAAATGGCTTTAATTGCCGCCTGGCTGTCTATAAAGATGTCGATATTTCTATCAACTACTTCACATTAAGTAAGGTGTTTTGCAGCTTCGTAAACTGCCAGCACTTCCGCTTGGAAGACACTGCAAAAGTTTGGAAGTTTTATTGATCTATTTATGGGTGGGTTATCTGAATAGATGCCTGACCCTACCCCGTCGATTGTCTTAGACCCATCTGTGAAGACCGAAACATGATTTTCATTTATGACCCGATTTTCGTTCCAGCGATCTCTTGTTGGGATATCTACTAGAGCCACTGGGTTAAAATCTATGGATGGTGAGATATAGTCTGTTTGTATGTTTATGTCTGTAAATTGCATTATAGTTCTGTGCCCGTAGTGATCAATTGTCCAATTATTACACTGTTTAGCCTTAAAGCGCTTTTGGCCGCTAGCTCTTTCGCAAATAGATCGAGCGGGGCTAGTGAAAGGAATGTTTCTAGGGCTGCGGTTGGGGTAGTTCTAATGGCACTGGTTGTGCCAATACACGCCAGTCTTTGAATTTTAGTCACGATATTAAGATTGGTAACCTTGCCTAAAGCTGGCCACCAGACCAAACATGCGTACATTAGAATAGGCCTTGTTATGGCTGTGTACATCCAATGAATGGTTTTAGGGCTGGGTCCCCAATTTTTGCCAAAAATTCTACTGCAAGTGTAGAATGCTATCGTGGCTTTTTTCTCTCGTTCTTTGATATTATCTTTCCAGCTTAGTTTACGATCAAGGACCACACCAAGATACTTGGCCGTCCCCGAAACTTGTAATGGAGTTCCATTAATGATGGGCGGGTCTATGTTTGGAATGTTACGTTTCCTTGTAAACAAAACTAGTTCTGTCTTTAGTGGGTTGACGTTAAGTCCACAGTTATTGGCCCAATTAATGAGCTTGTCAAGGGCCGTTTGTAATAGTTCACAGAGAGTGGGAACAAATTTTCCCGAGGCCATTACCACAATGTCATCAGCGAAGGCCACGACTTTGACACCGCTGAGATTTAGTTTAACTAGGATCTGATTAACGACGAGAAGCCACAGCAGAGGTGATAAGACTCCACCCTGTGGAGTACCCCTACATGTCCTAATTTTCAGTTTGCTATCACCCATTTCAGCATTAACAATTCTCGTTTGAAGCATGGAGTCAGTCCAGTTTACCAGTGACGGATCGATATTGATGGAGTTGAGGGCATGTCGAATTGCAGCGTTATTTACGTTATTGAAGGCCCCTTCGATGTCAAGGAATGCAGCCAAGGTAAATTCCTTGAACTGGATTGATTTTTCAATTGTGCCTACTACTTCATGAAGGGCCGTCTCGACAGATTTGCCCTTCATGTATGCATGTTGGGCCTGTGAGAGTACACCATCACTAAGCTTTAGACGAATGTGCGTTTCGATCAGCCTTTCCAAGGTCTTGAGAAGAAAGGAGGATAGGCTTATCGGCCTGAAGTCTTTCGGTTCAGTGTGAGAGGGCTTGCCAGCTTTCGGAATGAAGATGACCTTGACTTCTCTCCAACTAGAAGGAATGAAGGTTCTGTTTAGACATCCCCTAAAAATTCCTACTAGAAGTGGAACGATTATGTCTTTAGAGCTTTGTAGCATAATTGGAATTATTCCATCTGGCCCTGCAGACTTGTATGCCGAGAAGGTGTCAATGGCCCAAGATACTTTGATGCTATCTATCATTTGGTTGCCTATATTACAGAATCCACTTACGCTAGGGCCTCCGTCGATAGGAGGTGAATATGTCACACAGCCTGGGAAGTGAGTGCTCATAAGTGATTCTAGGGTTTCTGAGCAGGAATCTGTCCAGGTTTTGTCCGGTCTTTTTAAGAAGCCCGGGGGTATGTGGACCTTTGACATGATCTTCCTCAGCCTCGCAGCATCATTTGTAGACTCGATGTCGATACAAAATTTCCGCCAGGCTGCTCTTTTTGCATATGTTGTTCTTTTTTGTATTCATTTTTGCTGATCTTGAAAAGATCCCAGTCAGCAGATGTGTTGCTATGTTTAGCTCTGTTGAAAAGCCTCCTCGAGTTTTTCCTAAGGAAAGACAGCTCTTTTGACCACCATACGGGGGTTGGACTTGCTTTTTCCTTTGGAAATGGGGCAAGAACTTTCGAGAGCATTCTGCATAGCTGACGTTAGTGTATTCACATGGTATTCAATGTCTACATTATTTCTCATAGGATGAGTTTTCAGATGACCCAAAGATGAGGCCAATCTTGTATTAAAGGCTTCCCAGTTTGTTTTTCTGGGATTTCTGTAGGGTTTTAGATTTCCTATGTCGTGCTCAATTTGGAATGTTATCATTCTATGGTCTGAGAATGTTACATTGCTAGACACCTTCCAGTTACTGGAATCAGAGTTATTGGAGAGCGTCACATCAAGCACTTCTTTTCTGTTTCTAGTAACGAATGTTGATTCATTACCAATATTTAAGATCAGCATATTTTTCTTAATTATAAATTCAAAAAGTGACTCACCTCTTGTATTCGTGTCTGTACTCCCCCATTGTAGGTGGTGAGCATTTGCGTCGCATCCGACTAGGAGTTCCCACCCTCTCTTACCTGCTGTTGTTATTAGGTCGTCAAAAGCGGCTGATGGCGGAGGGCCCGGTTCGTCGCCTGGCATGTAAACGGAGGATAGGATTAGGGGCGGGGCCCCTTTCCTCTCGCACTTCACCACTGTCATATCTGCGCTACTATGGGAAGATAAGAGGAAGATATTTAAAATTTTTTCGCCACTATACATGTACGATAATTACCTTCTGTAGGCCCTTTGTGAAAGTATAGAATGTAATCCTTGGACCTAAGTCCGCAGATCATGCCACTGTTTATCCAGGGCTCTTGTATTAGGGCTATGTCTACATTGTCCTTAGACATAAATGAGGTTAAGGTGGCAGAGGCCAACTTACTGTGCTGGGTGTTTAACTGTAGCACTTTCATCATCATTTTTCCGTTTTTGTGAGTTGTCTACCGTTGCCGGTCGCACCTTAACCTCATTAATGCCTAATTTCAGCTTGAACCCCCTGGATAGAAGCATTGCCATTGTTTCGTCATTCAACATGACTATGGCTTCTTGGCCCATTTTTGTGGGCGCCTCCATACTCAACACCTGCCAGTTTGCACTGGGGAAGCTGGAGTTTTGGGCACGAAGGAAGTTCTCCAGCATTTCCCTTTCGATGCAAGGGCCCGGAACGTTTATCCGGACTTTTGGTCTAGTGGGGAGGCTACTTTTGGAGGCAACGGCTTAAGTTACCCCCTCAAGCAACCCTTTCATTTCCTTCACTTTGCCCTGAAGCCATTTCAAAGTTGGTTCATCACTACAAGTGAGTATCTTGAACCCTTTCATAGTCGACAACGGCCCGAATTTCGGCACAAAACCTGTGGAGGCAAGTATCTCGGTGTTAACACACCCGAGGAGCTTTACTTCCACTTGAGACCACTGCTCCTTGGTTAGCCGCTTTTCGGAGCTCCCCTCATTGATAACGGCCACCTGAAGGCTCTCAGTTATCACCTCCGCTAACGTACCTGTGCAGGGAGCTGTCCTAGGTTTCTTCTTAACGGACATTGGAGGGGTTGTCGAGTCATTGTGCCTGGTTCTTTTCCTCTGACTACTTGCATCAGTCTGTTGGACCCTTACGTGTTTGTGACCCTCGGCCCGCTTCACTATGGGGTTGCTGGCAGTCGAATTGGAGGAGGAGGCACCATGGTCTTTGGGTTTGTCTTGCTTGGTCTTATTTGTGGTCGGTACAATTGCGGGCACGCTCTTTATCTCCGTCCTGGCAAGAAGCTTGCGAGCCCAGCTCAACTGCTTCCAGTCCCTGGGACAAAGCTTTTTTGTGTCGCCATTGCCATACCTACGTACAGCTCTCTTGGCATTCTCTATTCTTTTCTAGTCTGGGTTCGGATCACCTTCCTTCATCTGTTTTTCGGATGTACCATTTTTTCCTGAGTCGGTTTTGGCCCATCGATTGGCGGGCATCGACCTTCGGAAATGGTAGCCAACACGGTTTTAGATGACCCTGGGCCATCCTCACAGACTTTGGTTGGTTCACTTCCACCAGAGCTTTTGTTGGGAGTCTTGGCTCCCGATAATGGCAGGATTTTGGCCAGACCTTCGCCTTGAGGGTTGCATGTGCCTTTCGCAGGGTTTTCGGCCACTGTGACATCTGCGTCCGAGCTGTCTGAACTGGCGAAGGATTGATAATCGTCTTCATTCAGGATGAGGTTTTCCTCATCTGACGCCATCTCTCCCCCTCCAGTCCCTACACCACCGTCCTCAGAGTCAGTAAAATCCATGAGGTATTCAGAAAATACCTCATCGATTTTACGGGCACCACTACTGCTACATGTTTCTTTTCCTGTTGTTTGTTTTGTTGTCATTATCGTGTTCTCTTGTATGTTTACTATTTTCGTCACTGGCGACTTAGCTTCTTTCGAAGCCAAGCCCTCGCCGGCAGCCGTGACTTCTGCCGACACTTGAGTGGATATCCCCACTCGATTTTTATCTTCTACGTAAACTTTTTCCATATTTAATTTTTGATAACATCTCTGTTTTTGTTTGGTTTTCTTGGTTCTTTGACACTGCAGCTGGATTGCTGGAGTATCAAACGTAAGCCCCCCCACCACTACAAGGTGAAAACCATGGGGGGCAGAAAGAGCCTAATTGGTAAACACCAACAATCCAGGTCAGAAATACAGTAAGAAAATTGCACTTGGGATATTTCCTTTGACACAATTCCATGCAACAAGTACTTAAAATCCAATTGGAGTTGGTATAAATCTATGTAACTTCTGATAAAATTCCATGCACCATCCAATTAGAATACTACAAAAACCATGTAACTTTTGGAACAATTCCAACCAAAAATCCAATTAGATCCATAATTTTGATGCTAAAATGTTACGAATATATACTACTGTTTTGAAAGAGATTTTTGCATGTCATGGGATACCAAAAATTTTAATGAGTGACAACCAGCCTTTTAATTCTTACGCAATGAAACAATTTGCCAGTGAGTGGCATACAACACTGGAGAATTCGAGCCCGAAATACCCTCGATCGAATGGCTTAGCTGAAAGAGCTGTAGCAATTGTTAAAAACCTTAATGAAGAAGTGTGCAGACACAAATAAGAATATCCAAAGTGGTTTACTGGCATATCGTACCACTCCTGTTCCTGTATTAGGCTTTTCACCATCGCAACTTCTAATGAGCAGGCATTTGCGTGCAAAGGTTCCAATAAAAGAAGATCTCCTTAGACCAAGTGTTCCAACAGGAGTTGAAGAAAAAATACAGCTTCACCAAGAAAAGTATAAAAACTATAACGATAGAAAGAAGGGATCTGGTAAAGATGAAGATTTTCATAAGGGATATGATGCAAAGGGGAAACATGTGGTTCCCATAGGGTTGTAGAACGGCATGACAAGCCAAGATCATTTTTGGTAAAAACTGAAAACAATAATGTGTGTCGAAGTCCCAAGCTTAATCTGACGGATTCTATGAAAATGATTCAGAAGTTTCAATACCCTCTCATAAAGAAATAGTCCTTAAGAATTTGCCTCTAGTTGTTAAAGATAGTAATGAAAACAAAACACCAATTTCATCAACTTATATTACACGAAAAGGAAGAGTTTCCAGGCCACGTGATCGTTTATTGTACAATAATTAATTTTTCAAAAATGTATATTGGCTTTTAATACTGATAATATATATATTTATAATATTTCTGAATTATATGAACTTATCGTATAATTATATAATTAATAATAAATTATAACATTAATCTTAGGGGGAATTGTTATACATAGATTAAGTAAAGTTCAGAATCACACCATTTATATCTAAGGCTTATACATATATAACTTATAAGATTAATGAGTATACATAAATGTAATATTGAGGCAGAAGACTCTAGCCACTTGAACAATAAAGTCATACTCCTGTATAATCCTGTGTTTTAATCGTTATATCGTATGAACACAACAAACATTTTTCCAAGTCAATGGGCACCTTTATTTGCAATTAACTATTGAAAAATTAGTTTAAGAAAAAAAAGTTGTTTTGAAAATGTTCAGAACTCTTTGTTTGCTATCGGGAACTCTAATCAGAACTCCTTTTTTTTGTTTTTTTTTTTGGATTTTGAAAAATTTTCTAAGTCAATGAGCACCTAAATTTGCGATTATCTTTTGAAAAATTAGTTTTAGAAAAAAAAGTTCTTTGGAAAATGTTCAGAACTCTTTGTTTGCTATCAAGAACTCTAATCAGAACTTCTTTTTTTTATTTTTTTGGATTCTAAAAATGCCTTTACTTTTCCAATGTTGCAGAACTCTCTAAAACCCATCAGGAACTCTAGAACTCTTGATCTTAAGTTGAAAAACATGCTCAGAACTCTTTTTCTCAAAAAAGTCCCTGCTGCGTGAAGTTAGCAAAAAAAAACTTTTTTTTCCAATTTTAACGCTTCTTTCCCCAGACCTATTGAAAAAAAGTATGAGGAACTCTAGAACTCTTTGTTTGCTACCGGGAACTTTCATTTTTTAATCAATTTTTTGCTTACTTCATAGGACTGAATATATCCAATCATTCCAGACAATAAAACGTAATATCATCAAGTATCCATATTAAAATTTCCAAATTTCGAAAAAAAACATTCACAGTCTAAACCGATGCAAGTAATTACGCCATTGGGGAAGTCTTAACGCAAGAAGGCCAGCCAGTGTGCTACGCATCACGTTCACGATCTTTAAATGATCATGAAAAAAAATATTCGGTAACTGGCAAAGAGATTTAAGCAGTAGTCAGTCGCGCATTTAAGACCATATCTATGGGAAAAAAGTTTAACATTATAACAGATCACCAGCCAATCAAATATCTAAATAAAAACTTAATGGTAAGGAATATAATCAGAGAAATCAGAGATGGTTACTTAAATTACAGGAATATCAATTCGAAATAGAATATCTAAATGGTAAAGAGAACAAAGTAGTAGATTTTAATAAAAATTTTATAGAGGAAGTGTCAATTGATAATGTATCCGACATTGCAACGGTACACTCACAAGAGCAACAACTTTTGGTTCACATTCCGATTAAGGAAACAATAGTCAACAAATATAAAACACAATTAATATTAGAAAACAATGTTAATCAGGAAATAGAAGAAGAAGAAATAAAGGAGAATCATTCACGTTGACATGACAAAAAGTAGAGAAAATTAGATAGATTTACTTAGACGTTTCATAAAACCAGGTTTAACAGGAATTTACACAGAACTTGCATATTCAGAATTTAATAAAATCCAACAGTTGTTAATAGAACTATTTAGTAACGACAAAAAAAACAAGATTTATTAAAGCAACTCTTAGAGCCAGAGAAATTAGGTCACTGGACGAACTCCATAAACAAATATCGTTATACCACACTAAAGAAAGTATGCACAGTGGCATAATTGAAACCTATCGAAGTCACAAAATCACAAAAGTTATAAATAACTGCAAATCATGCTTAGAAACCAAATACGAAAGAAACCCAATAAAAATGAAATTTGAAATAAGTGAAAACCCAAAGAGACCAAACGAAATCTTACATATAGACATTTATTATTTTATGAAACACACATTCCTCACTTTAATAGACAAACTAACAAAAAAAGCAAACGCATATTATTTACTAATTCAAAATTGGACGAACAAAATAGAAAGATTAGAGGAACATGTTTCAAAATTCGGAGAACACAGTAAAATAATTGCAGATAACGAATTTAACACAGAAAATCTCAAAGAATTTTGTAACGAACAAGGAATTAACCTTTACCTTACAAAACCCAATACCCACACAGGCAATAGTAATATTGAAAGATTTCACTCCACACTTCAAGAAAAATTAGTTACATTGAGAAATTTAGATTTTACATTACTTCAAAAAGTCCATAGAGCAGTTAATAACTACAATAACAGATATCACTCAACACGTCAAATGTCTCCGGAAGAAGCTATGTTTGCAGATATAGCTACTTTAAGAAAACAAATTCAGACAGAAAAAGAAATATGAACCGAAAAACTTAACAAAAATCGTGAAGACTATAACGAAAATAGGCAGGTAGCCCCAGTTAAGAGTTACAAACGAAATTATTATAAAAACGAATCCAGACATAGGCTTAAAAAATTATCTAGAGAACACCCAATCAATATTAAACGACCCCGTTTATTCGCAGATAATATTAATTTACCTACTAACAATACAAGTAACACCAGTACTATCAAAGTTGACGATCAATAAAATAGTAACGGAAAATGGATATACTATAATCAACATGGGACAGACGGAAATAATTGGTAACACTAAAACTCCACATAACTAACACCGAAGACTTGAGACTTACAATCGTTAATATAAAAAAAAACCATTCAAATTCTAAAAATAAACAATGACCTAATTATTATTAAAAAACAAATTAATATATTAAAAGCTAAACTAACAACAATAGAACCAAAGAAAAACTTAAGACACCGAAGGGGACTAATAAATGTAATAGGCCAAGCAAGCAAATTTTTATTCGGTACGATGGACGACGATGACAGAAACGACACAACAGAATACCTTAACTTATTAGAGACAAATAGTGAGAACTCAGTAAATACAATTAATAAACAAATAGAAATTAATAGAAACTTTATTGAAAGTATTTCACATTTGAAAAGTATATTAGAAGCCGACAGGATAGACTTGACAAAAACAAACGGAAAACGAAAAAATGATACATGTTGAAACAAATAACTGAATATTTTAGAAGGAATGAATACAAAAATTCATTTTTTCAAACTAAAAAATATTGAAGTAGACTGACACAATAATTTTAGCAATAAAGTTTCCAAACAGCTATTAGAAAGTTGTAATTGTTATATAACGTATTAGAAAGTTGACTTCAAATTTTTAAATCCTATGCCAAATAGATTTAACTTAGAAATAATACTTCAAGAATTCTTTTTTATTGAAACTAATAACACAATGTATAAATATCTTAAAACTGTTCAAATTCAATATAAAAAAGATTTAATTCATAAAAAATTGGGTTACAAATAAAAACTGTACTCTGACAGAAAATCATGTTACAGAAATAAAAAAATTAGATGAAAGCACAGTAATATGCAAAAACATTAAGAATGCAAATATTGTAAATGAATGTGACGATAGAAGAATTAAACTAAAAGGAAATTATCTCATAACAATAAATAATTATACTATTCAGATGCTAAACGAAACAAGAACCAGTAAACAAATATATTTTTCAGAAAAATTTCATTATGATTAAATCCAAAATTATTATTTTACCAAATCTGTAAATATTTGAAGATATTTATTATATTGTAAATTTGAAACCAATTAAACTCCTTAAATTCCATAAAAATGTTCAATATGTTGTGGGCTCAACAACGATAATTTTGCTAATAATAAATATATTTTTATTATTTTCAAAATATCAAAAAAGCAAAAAACACTTAATATTTCAGTAAAAAGTATGGACGAAAAATTTAATCAAAACATAAAAAAAATATGCACGACTGGGTCGCACAAACTTGCTCCTATGCGCGATCACATTGTGGTTCTATAGTCTGAAATAACTTAGCTATGGGAGTCTATATTTTATCCATTTGCTAAATCTTAGTTTAGTTGCAGTTGGTATTAGGTGAGTATACAAAAATTAACAATATAGCCTAGTGTTGCAAATATGCAATATGCATAAAAGGAAATTATATTATTTAAACTGGTAAATTGTTTTAAATCAACAAAATTAGAAAGAAATTGATTAAAAGACTTTAAATCTGTTTTAACCCAACGCGATGTGCACCATTGGATTTCTTATATAAATTTTAATTTATAAGAAAAAAAAAATTGAAATCGTAGGAGCGGTTTTAAAAATAATTATTTTTTTTATAATTAATATTAGTAATATAATAATTAAAATTTCGTTAACATTTTTGAGAAAAAAAATTGGTACGCCAATTTTAAGTATTTGTTAATGATAAGTTAAAAATTGAACTTTACAAAAACATCTGCTACCCGTTTTCGAAATATCGAATTTTCAAAAAATAATTTTGAATTTTTTTTTTCAAAAATCCAAAAATTATTTTTTAGAAAGTTTTGCTACTCACTTTTATTTATATTTCTTACAAGCTTCTGTATACAAAATCTAATTTTATTCGGTTGATCAGATATTGAGATAATCGAAAATCAATGAAACCGTTCTATGAGAGGTACTGTTAATAAACGTAAAATATAAAATTTAAAAGTTTGAAATGGTAGATCGTACTAATTTTATCACACAAAAAACTTTTATCAAAATCATAGGAGTTGTTTTTCAGAAAAAAAATATTTTTCTTAAAGGATTTTAACATTTGCATTTGGGTATTAGAATAATTTTTGTCAAAAATCTTCTAGATAAAGTTAAAAAACTGCCATTTACCAAGTTTAATAAAAATCGACGGAGTCGTTTTTGAAATATTGAGTTTTCAAACAAAAATTTAAAACTTGTTAAATCTGAAAAATAGTATTTTTGGAAAAATTTTTTACACAATATTATTTAGAATGTGTCAATAATTCTTCATAAAAAATTGATCAGAATCAGTTTAAAGCTAAAATCAAAAAAATGGTTCTTTGGGAGGTACCATTAATAACCATTTCTCGGAACCATTTTTTTTATTAAACGGCAACTTATAACTATTTAAATTTATTGAGTTCTTAAAAACAAATTCTTTGGCGCTGGTTTTGAGAAATATAAGTTTTTCCTTTTTGGCCAAGAAATTTTGTATGACAGCTACTGTTAGTTTTGGTCCTAAAAAAAAAGAGAAAAAACAGGTGGGGAGAGTGTCCAAAAAACGCTAGGTACCAAGTTTAAAGATAATCGACCCATCCGTTTAGGCTGTAGTCGAACCGACAGACAGACGGACGTTTTTGCGCGACCCACTTTCTTCGTCTTCGCTATCATCGTAATGTCAAGTTTGATCAAAATCTCGACTTCAATTTTTTGTACGAATCCATAATTTGCCATATAGTACCTATATTCGGAAGTAAATATTGTAAAGACCCCCCAAAATTCAGGAGAATTTAATTTTAAAGGGGGGGAGAGGTTACCGTTACATATTCCATTCCCATTACCCAATCCATATTTGCTATCCATTAATTCTATTATTCTATTCTATTATTTCTCAACCTGATTTCCCACGGATAAAATTGGAAGATACCTACACAATTTTCCATTCATCGTTGGTTTAGTTTTGCCCAACGTATCTTACTTATTATAGTGGATTTTCTGAAGGAATTTTTCGTAAACGTCACTTTACTATTCCCCGAACATTTTGAGTTTATTGATGAAAAATTTTAACCCGTAGCTTAACTCTTTTATAGTTAACTCGTGGAATAAAGGTGGATAAGCATTTTTTATTAATAGTGCAAATAATTGGTCAAATTAATATTTATTCATCGAAAGAACTTTTGTTTTTTTATCATTTTTTCATTTTATTTTTACTCGTTCATTCGATCACTGATGGCACTCACTCAGTCACTGAAGCGGTAATTTGGGTCCAGGCTCTTATATATGAGCGTATTTCCGCAGCTTGTAGGCCTACGTGCTTAAAAATCGCAGAAAGAAATTGAATCCTTTAAAAGCAGTCCCATATCCTGTTTAGATTGAAGCGAGCTTGAAGCTCGCTTTGAGAAAGTGACCATAATTTTTTGAAGACAATGCGGGACACATTAAAAAATAAAAACAAAACATTTATACTTCATTTTTGGTTTATTTAATTTTAATGTATAGGAACATTCGAATCAGTCTATTAGATAAGAATAAATTAAAAAATAAGATTAAGTATGTATCACAAAAATTTCATTTTATAAAGGCATTTCATAAAAAAATAAAAAATCTGTGAATAAACTGCGCAGGTCGATTAATTATATTTTTCAGTTGTTGTGAAAGTTGCAGGAATTATTGATTTTTATTGAAATAAAAACTTAAATTAATTATTCATACATGTATGTACACACATAGAATTTACTATTATTTTTATATTAGATATCCCAATGCTTCCTTTCCAAGCTTTGCATAAATAGTATTTTACTAACCCGCTTTGCTTGGATTCTGTTACGTTGCTGATTCAACACTTGTGAAGCTTTTGAAAAAAATCTTTCTGATGGGACTGAGCTGGCTACCACTGTTAAATATTTGTACGCAATTTTGTAAAGTTTTGGAAACTGTACTTTTAGTTCGGACCATATTTAACACATAAGGTCACAATTATGTTTATTTCACATACATTCGAATGCATCGTGTCCGTTCTCTATATTCAATTTTTGTGCAACCAACTACTACGTTTCATTGCAGTATAAAGAGATCGAGTTGGATTTTGAAGAAAGGGATAGCAAGATTTCGACTCAACTTAAATATGCGAGCGCGATCGAATGAAACGAAACTCATTTCAACTTATAGGTACACAAAATAGTTGATGAAACGTAGTTCAAACATTTATTCGATACATCGAATGAAATATATCGATGTATCGTTAAATATCGAATGTATTCAATATATCGGTTTTTCGATACATCGAAAAAGAAAACATCGATGTTTTCGATATATCGATATAAAATGTGGAACCCTACGCCACAATCAACAAAAGTTTTTTGTGAGTCATACCATTTGAAAAGAAATATTAAAAAATTTCAACCCATCTTAAATCAATTGGAAAATTATCGTTATTCCATTGCCCAATTTTTTGAGGTCTAAATAATTTTTTCAAATAGGAAATTTCATCAAAATATAAATGCAAAACCGCCCTAGACATCTTACCAATCAATGCTTTTTTTAAGACATGCCCATTGAAAATGCTCAGCATACTTAAATAGTAAGTCCACTTCTCAAGGTACTGCAAACAGTTTTTATAAAAACATTGAATGTGAGAAATGAACCATGTCTTATTAATGGCATCACATTCTTCCAAATTATTCAAAGTTTGTCTCATAGAGATTGAAATGAATTGAGCGTCTATTCGTTCTTTCAATTTAAACTTTAAACTAAAAATGTGGTTGTGAATTTCCATTATAATTTTGTTATCCCCCTCCACTTGCAAAATGGAATTATGAAATAAAGATGACTGGTTATGTAAAAACATTAACCACAACTCAGATTTTGGATCTTCAAAAAAATTTTGTAACACATATGGACATTTTTCGAGGGATAGAAAATTGGACTTTAGCGGCTCAAATTATTTAATACACGTTCAATGGCGGGCAGCAGGGCTAACCATCTTGTTTTGCAGAACCCAAGCAATCTTTTATATTCGACCTGCGCATCACAGCAAAATTCTTTCAATTTTTCTACTCTAACCGTATAAATATAAAAATGAGAGTATATTTTCACAATAATGTTTTCTATATCAATGGGAAGTAGATCAGCAGCGGTTTGAATCGCATTGTGAATAATTTGTGCCGAGCAACTTACACCAATTATGGATAGTTTTGATTCTTTATTTAGTCTACTTAAAACATTGTTACTTCTTCTTCGTGATATGCCACCAAAGTTAGTGTTTGCATTATCTGCACAAAATCCTACCACCTTATCCAACAACTCTGCCTTTCTTAAAATTTCCAAAATGGTCTCACTTTTCACTTATTATTTCTGAAGTTTCACCAGGTAATGAGACCAAATCCAAAAGCCGTAGTTTGAGACTCTCTTTTCGACAAAAATATCGTACCAATGTGGGAAAAAGCCTAATGTATTTTTTGTTTGATGCATCGGAAAATATTGAAACAAAACTGACGTTCTTTAATTCCTCTTGTTGCTCTTTTGTGGCGAATGGGGACATCACATTAGTTACGATAGCCTCGCACTTGGTTCGGGCACAGGCAAATTTTGAATTGAAAAGTTTTTGCAGGATGTTGCGAGTTTGGGTTACCACAGGGGTGTATCTTCGTAAGCTGGAAAAGGGCGGTGGCATGCTTGCTCTAGCTCGGCTTAGCTCGACGGGTTGGGGCGGTTCTTGCCCTTTTCCAAACTCATCCAACTCAGCAAACAAAAAAGGTCATGCCGGTAGTAAAGGATAAGGATAGGAAATGTGGAAAGGATATGTGAACTGGAAATTAGGAAGCAAAAAAAAATCATGGAAATGCACAAACCCAGTTACCTATGCCACTGCATTGGTGCAAGGGTGAGATGTCAGTATAATCTTTCGATGGAAAAGAAAAAAAAATGTATTAATAAAAAAAATTTAACCCTAAACTAAAACTAAACCCTAAAAAATCTTAAAATTTATATCCTTAAAGATATAACTGCTTAAGTCTAAACTAATCCTAAAAGCAAAAAAGAAAAAAAAATCATTTCTTTTTTTGTCCACCGAAAATTCACATCAACCCCACTGTCACACCAACACAGGGGTTCGCCGAATCATCAAAGGCCTTGCCGGATGTTATTGGCAAAGGTTTGGCCTGCCCACACCCTTGTGTCTCAAAACACAACCATCGCTATCTCCTTGCCCAGTATTTCGGGAGATAGCCCCTGAAGTCAACCTCCAGTCACAAATCCTATTATTGTCTAAGTCAGGTCATGTCTAGGTAAGTGTAGTAGGTAAAAATCACGTCAGGTCTGTAAGGTAAGTAGGTAGGATGTGTATTGTAGTATTAGGTCATTCAGGTAAGTATTTATAGGCAGTCATAGGTAAGTATTTGTTAATGTAGTCAGTATGTAGATATTAGTAAAAGGTAGGTAACTTCTGTAACGTTAGAAAAGGTAAGTATAGTCAGTGATGTTGGTAGTAAAAAAAAAGTTAGTAAAGTCTGAGATGTAAGTAAAAGTAAGTATAGTCAGTAGCATTGGTAGTAAAAAAAGGTAAGTAAAGTCTGTAACGTAAGTAAGAAATAAGTCCGTGTCAAGTCATCGTCCAAACCGAATATCATCTTTATCCCCCTCATCGCCGGCCCAGCCGAGCCCACACACACCTCTTATAGGATCTTAGCACTTCATCATTATCTACCTAAAAAAAACCCACGGGAAATTTAAAAAAAAAATATGATTTCATCCAAAAGTTATTTTATTACAAAAGTCCTTAAAATCTTTGTTAATTTTTAAGCCTACTTTACGTTATAAGATGAAAGTAGTAAGGAAATTAATAAAGAAAAAATATTTAAAATTATTTATGCTCTGGTTCATCCAGTGTATGCAAAACAAATGTGACTTTATTTCATAGGTCTGGAGTGTAAACAAAATTTTACCTCCGAGTTGTTTAAAAAAAAATGTTTGAGCTGACAAATCAAAAAAAAAAAAAAAAATAAAAGGTGGATATAATCCGAAGCACCGGAGTGTGGGTACTTCCTTTCTTAACTTAATTGAGTATATCTTATATATATATATTTTGTTTAGGTTATATATGTAACAATTCAGTTTATATCAATATAAGATGACTTACTGCTTTTACGTTGTCCCTCGTTGTTCTGCCGGCAGCACTATTCAGGAGACGCATGCAGGACGATTGGCTTTACCTTTACAGCCTTATTGTTAATTTTATATTTATATATTATATATATAGATTTGTATCAAGGTCCAGATAAGGTACCCCAACTCACTTGTCACTTCACACCTTTCACCCTTCACTTTCTCACTCTGTCTTTTTTTTTTTTCTTTCTTCACTAATATTTACTTTAATTTACTCTGATTAATTAATTTCCTTTCTTCTTTTCTTTCACAATTAAATAAGTCCAAAAATTTAAAAAAAAGGTGTAAAAAAAAAATAAAAAAAAATTATCAAAAAAAATTAAGTTCGATCCACTGTCCAGAAGGGACTGAAACACAAAAAAAACTGCCTGAAGCACCCTATCTTCCTTTTCCTCCAACTGGTAGGTCTTCCCCGACCCACCCCTCAACCAGTCACCAACCACCAGGTCCAATCTCAGGTTCTCGACTTTACCCTTCCTGCTATTTGCCAAACTGATGGTGAAAGAGGGGGTAAAACCCAAAAGGGGGAAGCAGAGGCTTGAACCAACTATCGGTTTTCGGTTTATAGGTAGGCTTCTTCTGGTTCGTGGATATATATATCTATATATCCGTATATATGTATATATACGTACATATATATACGAAGTACGGCCTTTTCGAACGAACCTATTACCCTCTGATCCAAACCTGGGAATAAAGAGACACCTCCATAAATACATTTTGCATTGAGTTTCAATAAAATCAATGACGTCATACCTCTGCTTGTTAAGAACGGGGTACCAAAGTCTCCCTCGCCAAACGTCACCTTCTTTGACCTTCGTTTGTCCCTTCCTATTGTGAAACTTGTATGTTATTTCTTTGAAAATAGTGTTTCTTGTTCAATTCGTCTTACCTCTAATTTGAATTTAATTTTTCTTAATTGTAAGTTGACGGATTTATCTTTAGCGTTTCAGCTCCTGAAAACTCCGTTGAGTAAAAAAACCAAAAAAAATCTCCCTTCGCGAGAAGTAATTACAATTTTTTTTTTTTTTTTTTTTACTTGGTTTTTTCTTTCAAGTCTCTATATAGCACTTAATCACAACCTGAATTTCCTATACAGCTGATGATGTAATTAAGAATGTGAGATCGAATCGGCAAGTCATCGGTCGTTGCCCTATAACCTACATTTGAGATCAAAACAAAATATCTTGGTATTGGTGTGCAAAGTGCAGACTGGAATTACAAATTTTATTTCTCCAGTCAGCAATACCTATCTTAATAACACCTATTTTGTATAGTCCTGTGTTTGTATTAACTAGTTTCTCTGCCGATATATTTGTGTGGGTGTGACTACCTTGCTTACAACTATTATTGCTCTAACCAAATAAAATTTTCTAATAAACTCAAATAAACTAATTTAACACATGAAATATAAACGAATTATAACATTTTTCATAAATAATATACCTAATACTAAAATATTGCACTAAATCCCTAAATTAATACTATTTATTGCATTATTACCCCAACTTGACTAGATACTACTCTGTAAACACAGTTCCTTTTTACCATTCAGCACTATGTGCTGGCAATGCCTTTTTTCTGATTCAGCCTGTGCTGATTGATAAGTGACAGAACTCATTTACTTGTCAATACTAAACATTTTGTAAATGTTCGTTTCAATTCTTTTCATTTTTTTGTTGCCAAAATCTGTGTTAGTTAAATAATTAAACTGATGGATAATTATATCTACACAACATAACATAACATAACATAACATAACATAACCAGAAAACCAGCCTATAGCTAAACGTAGCCAACAACTACCAACCTGGATTGCCGGTAAGATTTCCTAATCCTACCTACTTACATATATATTTCGTTTGATTTGTTTATTTTTCTTTTATTTTTAGGTTCATCACACAGATTGTACAACAGCAACATTAACATTTCGCAAATTGGGATGATTTTATTTACAAAAGATGAGTTTCTTGCTGCCAGAAATTGTCTTTTGCATTACCTTTTAATTAAGGGTAGTTTAGTGACAAGATCTGGTGGCAATTTATATCTCTTTTTTTTCAATCTCGTATTTACCTTTTTTTTTCTTCTTTCTTTTCAGGTACCTACAATATGATTGGAGTGGAGCTGTAGTGTCGGGAGATGCCCTCAAGAAAGCCACAAAACAACCCCCATGGATGGAGAACACCCGCTACCGCTACGTCACAACAATTTGTGATTTGAACCTTTTTTTTTTTTTTTCTGTGTCAGAGAGTGAGATAAAGTTCAGTGTGTATAATAAAACAATGACATAATTAAACAATATAAATTCTATTGACGAATGTTGTACTTCTTTCTTTTTTTTTTTTGTTAGTTTGTTTAGTCTAAGGGTGCCCACCCGGTCGTGTGCTTTAGCTTAATTCTAGGCGATCGGGTACGTAACAGGCTCGAAACATTTTGCGAGTGGTCGTGAGGAAAATGGGCTCGTAAAAAAAATATCTAGACGTATAATGATCGTCGAATAAATGTGTTTGGGTATATATTTATAATAGCCGTTCTCAACGTGTGGTACGTCCCATGCCCTGAGTTAGCTTTTAAATTTTATGTCCGGGCATAAATTTAGGAGTTACTGGTTCTACTCTATTGCGATCTTTCAGGCTTGCTTTTTGCGTGTGAATTGAGATTGCTTTCGAATTCTCGAAGACGCATTTTATTCGCCCTTTTCTTTTAAATCATTGCTTCTATAATACATGTGGTATTATGCTCAATGGTTTGTATACACTCATATAGGTGTAGGTATCTCCATTATGCCAAGCAGTCTTAACCTCTTTAGGTATTAGATCAATATGATCTAAATTACAGTCAGGTACACAAAATTCGACCCAACACAAATTTAAGTTAGAATTATCACAGAAGAAAAAAAAAAAAAATCAATAAATATAGATTAATAAATAATTTATAACATTCGCCTACAATAATATCACAGAACAGTAAGGTAAATATATAAAAATCTCAATAAATGCATAAATAAACTATAAATAATAAATAAATAAAACTACATGAATAAATAAAAACTCTGCAAATAAATAAATAGACTATATTAATAAATAAATAACTATATAAATAAATAAATCTCTATAACTAAATAAACACCACACACATATATATCACAGGTTGCTAAAAGAACAACAGCAGCTGAGCGCGTCCTTAAGTGTGTATATCTTTCGCATGATATACTCCTACCACTTCGCCTCTCAAGTTCCCTAACTCATAAAGGGAATTACCTACTGTCCTTAAAACAATTGATTTAAGGTATTTTGCACCTAGTTTTGCATTGTATTTGTCAGTCTTGTTACTCTGCTTAAAGTTTTTCCTATATACAACTTGTCCTACTTTGTATGATACGTCTTTACTTCTTGTATTATATATTTTTGTCGATCGTTGGTGAGCTAAGTTGAGGTTTTCAAATATCTGCTTTCTAAGGATTGCTTATTTGTCAGGTTTATATAACATCTCAATATCATTCTCCTTGACTAGGTCAAGTTTGCGGAGGAGCTCATATGTCTCCCCGTTTTGGACCATTTGGGATCCGAAAACGGCATAATATGGCTCGAATTTTGTAGCATCGTGTATTACACTGCGTAAGGAGAAGGCGGTAGTGCTCACATGTAGATCCCAATTACGTTGGTCGCTACCGATGTAGGACCGAATTTTTGCTAATACCGACCGATTAACTCGCTCAGAAGCATTAGCCTGAGGCGAATAAAAGGCCGTACGGACATGTCTAACACTGTACTTTTTTAGGAAGCTGGAAAACAGTTCTGAAACGAATTGTTTTCCATTGTCAGAATGGATATATTCGGGTACACCAAACATGTGAAACACACCTTCTTCGAGATATTTAACTACCTCAGCTGCTGTTGCTCGTTTTAAGGGTTTAAGAAAAACGTACTTGCTAAAATGGTCTAGTGCAATGAAGATGTGTGTGTTTCCAGTCTTCGTTCGTGGGTATGGTCCTAGGAAGTCTATATATAAACGTTGAAAAGGTCTTTCAGTAATCGTCTGTTGTCCCATGGGCGGCCTTGAGATTGTATTAATCGGTTTATTGCACTTACAAATATCACAGGTAGAAATATATTCTTTTACGTCGGTGGTCATATTTGGCCAGAAATACCTTTGCCGAAGTTTGGCCAAAGTTTTGTGTATCCCACCATGACCGGCAGTGAAGGAATCATGTGCTGATGCCAAAAGGCCCCTACACAGCTCTTTCGGTACCCAGAGTTTCCAGGCCCTGTCCTCTTGAATGGGGTCTCCAGTTCGTCTGTCAGTCCGTTTGTACACGAAGCCGTCCGATACACAAATGTCCGGTAATCTGTTCTGGTGTTCGTTGATAGTCTTCTTTAATTCGACATATTCTTCTGACGCAAAATATGGAGAGTTGAAGTCAACTTCTGGCATTTCGGTCACAATCTCATCCATATGGACTCTTGATAGAGTGTCCGGGACTACATTGAGGGTTCCCTTTCTGTGCTCTATTGTAAAATCGAAGCCCTGCAACTTTAAACTCCACCGAGCTAGCCGTCCACTCAAGTCCTTCTGCGTCATCAGCCACTTAAGGCTTGCGTGGTCAGTTATTATGGTGAAAGGCAATCCTTCAATGTAAGCTCGGAATTTCTTGACGGACAAAACGGCCGCATAGCATTCAAGTTCCGTTACGCTATAATTCCGTTGTGCAGGATTAAGCTTCTGAGACATGAATGCTATGGGTCGTTCGTTTTTCTCATCATCCATTTGGAAGAGAACGCTCCCTACGCCCGAAGTTGAAGCGTCGCATTGTATGTAAAAATGTCGAGCAAAGTCTGGGTTGGTCAGTATTGGTGCTGTCACTAGGGTCATTTTCAAGTCCTCAAATGCTGTCAAGGCTTCGTTCGTCATCACAAAGTCCTTCCCCTTCTTCAGACAATCTGTCATTGGGGCTGATATAGACGCAAAATTTGGGATAAAGCGCCTATACCAACCCGTCATCCCTAGGAACCGACGAAGTTGTTTAGGGGTTTTTGGTACAGGAAACTCCTTCACTGCAGAAACCTTCTCGGGATCCGTCCTTAGACATCCATCACCGACGAAATAGCCTAAGTACTTTATCTCCTTGTAACAGAATTTGCTTTTCTCCACATTTATTGTCAACCCCGCCTCACGCAAACATCTCGCCACCTCTTTGAGCACGCCCATGTGGGTTTCAAAATCTGGAGAGCAAATCAAAAGGTCATCGAGATAGACAAAGACATTCTCTCTCAACCTAGCGGGAATGACCTTGTCCATCAGCTTACTCATTCTCTGGGCGGCATTGCACAATCCAAATGGCATAACCGTGAACTGATACAATGGTCGTCCAGGGACTGTGAAAGCTGTCTTCTCTCTTGATTTGAGCTCCAGAGGAATCTGCCAAAAGGCGTCCTTAAAATCGATGCTCGATATGTAGTGCGTGTTGTGGAGCCGACTTAAGATTCCCTCAATATGCGGCAGAGGATAAGCAAATTTTTTTGTGGCCGCGTTAACCTTCCTCGAGTCTAAGCAAAGTCTGTTTTTGCCTGGCTTACGCACCAACACCACTGGAGAACTGTACGCGCTGTTGCTCTCCTCAATCACACCTAGTTCCAGCATGCGATCTAGCTCAGCATACATCAACTTCTGAACAACAGGTGAGATTGGGTAATGTCGTTGTTTGATGGGAATGGTGTCGTCTTCCATCTCTATTACATGCTCCTCAACGTGAGTCTTACCCAATCCCATCGTCGCAAAAGACGGGAATGTAAGCTTTACGCGCTCCAGTTCCTCAGCTTGTGTTGAGGTAAGCTGACGCATAGGATTAGACTCTTGCTCTCCCGTCGGTGATGGCATGTCTAACGCGCTGATGACATTCGGAGCGACCTTGAATGTCCTCCAAAAATCTACCCCCAGATAGAGCTGTTGTGTCAAACTGGGAACGACATACAACTCCATCTCTTGGGTGATGCCGCCCCATGAGACTTTCGTCTTAAATCGTCCGTTTATGTGTTGGTTCTTCCCGTCTGCTGTCTTAATGTCAACTGTCATTCGAGTCATATGTATGTCATGTTTCTGTATGAACTCCATTGCCCCTTTTCCCATGCAACTCACAGATGCACCACTATCCAATAGGCCTACCATCTCTTCACCATCAACGGCTACTTTAGCATAGGGTCTATTGTCGTCCGAAACTGCTAGTACGGTGGCTTCTATCTTATTCTTTGTTCGTCTAAAAATTGCACACTTGTCCCTAAGCCTAGATATTTTCCTAAAATTTCTACTACTATTCTCTTGGAGCGTAACTTCTGCATTGAAGATTCGTTTTCTTGCTTCGTCATATTCTAACATCCGTTCATGCAGACTTTTATATTGCACAGGTTTTAGTTTTTGGTTGTTTACTTGTTTTTCTTCGCGTTTTAAAATCTTTATTTTTCCGGGTTCGACTTCTCTGTTTGGGATACATCCGTCGGGGGAGTGAACCCGGGTGCACTTCCGACCTTCATGTTTCCCTGACATGTGGCACACTTGAAGGAAAGATTTCCCTGACCACAACTTAAACATGTGAGTGCGTGAAACGTCGAGGGACAGGACGAAGAGTTTGAGTTTTTGTCCTTCGTATGTTCTGTCTTCCTATCTCTTTCATTGCTTCTGTAAGTCGGGTTCCGTTTGTCTGTCTTTGCGTTCGTCATTTGTCTGTCCGTACGGTGGTATTGTACTGCTGAAATATGTGTTTCTTGTTCGTCTTCAGAGTCAGTTATGTAGTCTCTAGTCCGTACTAATTCATGGTCCTCTATTGCACTTATTTGTTTCTTCATTTTCAAATCTCTAGTCGTCAAGTGTTTTTCAGCCCGTCGGCATTCTTCTCTTAAATCTCGGATATCCTTGATAGGACATCCGAAGATCAGCGTCGCTACTTTGTCCTTGAGATTTTGTCTGATCATCGAGACTAAGTCTTTTTCATTTGGACGATTCCTCATTTGTAAGGTCAAACCCCTAACATCTTCATAAAATTCATCAAATGTTTCGTTTGGTTGCTGACGCCTGTCCATAATTTCTCTGAGAATCTCGTGGTCTCTCTTACTGTTTCGGAACTGCCTCAGTAGTTCGGACTTTAAGTCATAAAAGTTCAAGAATTCATCCCCTTGTTTTTCTTCGAGGAACTGCCAATACCATTTCTCGGCAGTTCCGGTCACTAATAGGTGGAAATTGGCGAAAACCTGCTCATTGGTGACCCCATTCTTGTTTTGCAGGGTCTCAATCCTAAAGATGAAACTCTCCACTGTCATATTTTTGGAGGTTCCATCGAACTTTATTCCCCATTTATGGAGGTCTACCTTCTTCCCATGACTATTGTGGTTGTTACATGGTGGATCCTTATGACAAATTTTATTCGTCGATGATGCGTAGGCAGCCCTCAATTGACTCACGTCTGGATCAGGGTAGTTTCTCCCTTGTTGCTGTTCTCGTCTGGCATGAATAGCTAGAGTAGATTTTTCTACTAAACAGACCCTTTCGTTCAGCGTAGCTACGTTCCCTGTTACGGTTTGGACCATGTTCTGCATGAGTTTAAGGCTTTTTGCCTGTTCTGCCAGCAAACACATGGTCTTGTTATGGGTCTCATAGATTGCCCGTGAAACAGAAAAATCAATTGCGTTCTTCAAACATTCCCCCCCCATAGCTCCTCCACTAAAAGTCCTGTCGTTCTCTTGTTTGTCTTGTAAGTCTAAGTCGTTCTGTGTTAGTAAGATCCTTTCTCGTTCAAGTTGTTGCGTTAGTCTGTTCATGTTTTCTGAAGTCTCGTCTTCTTCTTCTTCATTTTCTTCCAGTGGGATCAGTTCTTGAGGGCTCGTTCCCTGATCTGTTTCACCTAACCCATGTTGTGTTAACCCTGTTTCCCCTGCTCCTAATCCCCTTCTCAAATTGTTCACCTCGTCTTCGACCAATTCATCGAACGGATTTGGCAAAGTCCGATTAAGCTCCGTACCAGAACCTACCAATTGGACCTGAGGACCGTGAGCGGTCATGGCGCGGGTCAAAGCCGGCCGGCCATTTTTGTCATGCCCTTGTGGAGGCAAGGTACCCTTTTTAACTGCGCCGGTTTGCTTACTCATTCTTTCTTAATAAAAAAAATTCAAACAAAAAAAAAATTTTTAAGGTATTTCTCCTAAGAAAACTTTTCTTCTTGTTTAGAAAATTAATCCAAAAAAAAAACAAAAAAATTAATTCAACCAAGTCAAAGGTAAAAAAAAGGTTCAATGACTAGGGATTTTTTTAAAAAATCCAAAAAAAAAAATTAATACCTAAATCAAAAAAAGGATGTAATTCAGAAATAAAAAAAAATTAAAAGGAATTCAAAAAAAAATGTACTAGAAAATAACAGAGATAAAAAAAAAAGGTTGAGAGTTTAAAAACTTTTAAAAAAAAATTTAGATGCAATAAAAAAAGTTTTCAAACTGAAAAATAATATTTTTCAAAAAAAAATAAAAGCAAAAAAAAATAATATAAACGTTTCAAAAATCAAAAAAAAATTCAGGTCTAAAATACCTAATATTTTATGATAAAAGGTACTATTTTTATAAAAAAATAAGGACTCACTAAAAAGTTCGGTTTTAGTGTTTTGTTTTCAATGTTCATTATGAGGTGTGTGAAGCCCAACTGAGTGTCCAAACAGATGAGAGAGAAACAAGATACGGTTATCCAAAGTTTTCTGTCCTTTGCACAGTTTCGTTAAGTCATATTAGGTTTTCGTAAGTACTAAGTTTTTGTCACATGTTAAGTGTCCGTAGTCTTTCTGACTGGTGCCCCTGAGATTCGACGAGTGTTTCGGGTCATCGCTGATTTTCCTGCCACATCGAGCTTTCTGATGAGAAACCTGAAAGGTGGTTGGCTAGGAATCAGAGACAACCCTCCACACGAGTAGAATATCAAAACACCCACTCACGCCTCTCGATACCGCTGGATGTGCCTGACTTTATGGAAAGCAATGAGTGAACTGTTTCTCCACTCCACTCCGCTCTTTGCCTTGCGAAAGACTTTGTCCTACCTCACTAAAATCTACTAGTTCAAGACCTGTTAGATTGGACAGCTGAACTCCATCCACCGCCAAACAAAGAGCCTATGCGGTCTCCAAGCTTGTGCTAAAAGGATGGGAAGGAAAAATTAAAAAAAATGTGAAGAAAAAAAAAAATTGTAAAGGAAGATTGTTGTGAGTCCAAGGGAATGACCTTAAGCAAAAATCATTTCCTTGGAGTCCCAATCGATCTAGAAGCCGTTCGTTTCGTTGGGCGCCATTGTTGCGAGTTTGGGTTACCACAGGGGTGTATCTTCGTAAGCTGGAAAAGGGCGGTGGCATGCTTGCTCTAGCTCGGCTTAGCTCGACGGGTTGGGGCGGTTCTTGCCCTTTTCCAAACTCATCCAACTCAGCAAACAAAAAAGGTCATGCCGGTAGTAAAGGATAAGGATAGGAAATGTGGAAAGGATATGTGAACTGGAAATTAGGAAGCAAAAAAAAATCATGGAAATGCACAAACCCAGTTACCTATGCCACTGCATTGGTGCAAGGGTGAGATGTCAGTATAATCTTTCGATGGAAAAGAAAAAAAAATGTATTAATAAAAAAAATTTAACCCTAAACTAAAACTAAACCCTAAAAAATCTTAAAATTTATATCCTTAAAGATATAACTGCTTAAGTCTAAACTAATCCTAAAAGCAAAAAAGAAAAAAAAATCATTTCTTTTTTTGTCCACCGAAAATTCACATCAACCCCACTGTCACACCAACACAGGGGTTCGCCGAATCATCAAAGGCCTTGCCGGATGTTATTGGCAAAGGTTTGGCCTGCCCACACCCTTGTGTCTCAAAACACAACCATCGCTATCTCCTTGCCCAGTATTTCGGGAGATAGCCCCTGAAGTCAACCTCCAGTCACAAATCCTATTATTGTCTAAGTCAGGTCATGTCTAGGTAAGTGTAGTAGGTAAAAATCACGTCAGGTCTGTAAGGTAAGTAGGTAGGATGTGTATTGTAGTATTAGGTCATTCAGGTAAGTATTTATAGGCAGTCATAGGTAAGTATTTGTTAATGTAGTCAGTATGTAGATATTAGTAAAAGGTAGGTAACTTCTGTAACGTTAGAAAAGGTAAGTATAGTCAGTGATGTTGGTAGTAAAAAAAAAGTTAGTAAAGTCTGAGATGTAAGTAAAAGTAAGTATAGTCAGTAGCATTGGTAGTAAAAAAAGGTAAGTAAAGTCTGTAACGTAAGTAAGAAATAAGTCCGTGTCAAGTCATCGTCCAAACCGAATATCATCTTTATCCCCCTCATCGCCGGCCCAGCCGAGCCCACACACACCTCTTATAGGATCTTAGCACTTCATCATTATCTACCTAAAAAAAACCCACGGGAAATTTAAAAAAAAAATATGATTTCATCCAAAAGTTATTTTATTACAAAAGTCCTTAAAATCTTTGTTAATTTTTAAGCCTACTTTACGTTATAAGATGAAAGTAGTAAGGAAATTAATAAAGAAAAAATATTTAAAATTATTTATGCTCTGGTTCATCCAGTGTATGCAAAACAAATGTGACTTTATTTCATAGGTCTGGAGTGTAAACAAAATTTTACCTCCGAGTTGTTTAAAAAAAAATGTTTGAGCTGACAAATCAAAAAAAAAAAATAAAATAAAAGGTGGATATAATCTGAAGCACCGGAGTGTGGGTACTTCCTTTCTTAACTTAATTGAGTATATCTTATATATATATATTTTGTTTAGGTTATATATGTAACAATTCAGTTTATATCAATATAAGATGACTTACTGCTTTTACGTTGTCCCTCGTTGTTCTGCCGGCAGCACTATTCAGGAGACGCATGCAGGACGATTGGCTTTACCTTTACAGCCTTATTGTTAATTTTATATTTATATATTATATATATAGATTTGTATCAAGGTCCAGATAAGGTACCCCAACTCACTTGTCACTTCACACCTTTCACCCTTCACTTTCTCACTCTGTCTTTTTTTTTTTTTTCTTTCTTCACTAATATTTACTTTAATTTACTCTGATTAATTAATTTCCTTTCTTCTTTTCTTTCACAATTAAATAAGTCCAAAAATTTAAAAAAAAGGTGTAAAAAAAAAATAAAAAAAAATTATCAAAAAAAATTAAGTTCGATCCACTGTCCAGAAGGGACTGAAACACAAAAAAAACTGCCTGAAGCACCCTATCTTCCTTTTCCTCCAACTGGTAGGTCTTCCCCGACCCACCCCTCAACCAGTCACCAACCACCAGGTCCAATCTCAGGTTCTCGACTTTACCCTTCCTGCTATTTGCCAAACTGATGGTGAAAGAGGGGGTAAAACCCAAAAGGGGGAAGCAGAGGCTTGAACCAACTATCGGTTTTTGGTTTATAGGTAGGCTTCTTCTGGTTCGTGGATATATATATCTATATATCCGTATATATGTATATATACGTACATATATATACGAAGTACGGCCTTTTCGAACGAACCTATTACCCTCTGATCCAAACCTGGGAATAAAGAGACACCTCCATAAATACATTTTGCATTGAGTTTCAATAAAATCAATGACGTCATACCTCTGCTTGTTAAGAACGGGGTACCAAAGTCTCCCTCGCCAAACGTCACCTTCTTTGACCTTCGTTTGTCCCTTCCTATTGTGAAACTTGTATGTTATTTCTTTGAAAATAGTGTTTCTTGTTCAATTCGTCTTACCTCTAATTTGAATTTAATTTTTCTTAATTGTAAGTTGACGGATTTATCTTTAGCGTTTCAGCTCCTGAAAACTCCGTTGAGTAAAAAAACCAAAAAAAATCTCCCTTCGCGAGAAGTAATTACAATTTTTTTTTTTTTTTTTTTACTTGGTTTTTTCTTTCAAGTCTCTATATAGCACTTAATCACAACCTGAATTTCCTATACAGCTGATGATGTAATTAAGAATGTGAGATCGAATCGGCAAGTCATCGGTCGTTGCCCTATAACCTACATTTGAGATCAAAACAAAATATCTTGGTATTGGTGTGCAAAGTGCAGACTGGAATTACAAATTTTATTTCTCCAGTCAGCAATACCTATCTTAATAACACCTATTTTGTATAGTCCTGTGTTTGTATTAACTAGTTTCTCTGCCGATATATTTGTGTGGGTGTGACTACCTTGCTTACAACTATTATTGCTCTAACCAAATAAAATTTTCTAATAAACTCAAATAAACTAATTTAACACATGAAATATAAACGAATTATAACATTTTTCATAAATAATATACCTAATACTAAAATATTGCACTAAATCCCTAAATTAATACTATTTATTGCATTATTACCCCAACTTGACTAGATACTACTCTGTAAACAAAGTTCCTTTTTACCATTCAGCACTATGTGCTGGCAATGCCTTTTTTCTGATTCAGCCTGTGCTGATTGATAAGTGACAGAACTCATTTACTTGTCAATACTAAACATTTTGTAAATGTTCGTTTCAATTCTTTTCATTTTTTTGTTGCCAAAATCTGTGTTAGTTAAATAATTAAACTGATGGATAATTATATCTACACAACATAACATAACATAACATAACATAACCAGAAAACCAGCCTATAGCTAAACGTAGCCAACAACTACCAACCTGGATTGCCGGTAAGATTTCCTAATCCTACCTACTTACATATATATTTCGTTTGATTTGTTTATTTTTCTTTTATTTTTAGGTTCATCACACAGATTGTACAACAGCAACATTAACATTTCGCAAATTGGGATGATTTTATTTACAAAAGATAAGTTTCTTGCTGCCAGAAATTGTCTTTTGCATTACCTTTTAATTAAGGGTAGTTTAGTGACAAGATCTGGTGGCAATTTATATCTCTTTTTTTCAATCTCGTATTTACCTTTTTTTTTTCTTCTTTCTTTTCAGGTACCTACAATATGATTGGAGTGGAGCTGTAGTGTCGGGAGATGCCCTCAAGAAAGCCACAAAACAACCCCCATGGATGGAGAACACCCGCTACCGCTACGTCACAACAATTAGTGATTTGAACCTTTTTTTTTTTTTTTCTGTGTCAGAGAGTGAGATAAAGTTCAGTGTGTATAATAAAACAATGACATAATTAAACAATATAAATTCTATTGACGAATGTTGTACTTCTTTCTTTTTTTTTTTGTTAGTTTGTTTAGTCTAAGGGTGCCCACCCGGTCGTGTGCTTTAGCTTAATTCTAGGCGATCGGGTACGTAACAAGGATTTTGGAAGTGCAATCCATCGACCTGAAGCTCTAATTGTGGCAAATGGTGTGAAAAGCCATGACGGCTTCAGAAGTTGCCAAATTTTTTTCACTTTCACCGAATTGGGCGTTCCGTTTGTCCGATTTAATGTGTCGGGTTATGTCATTTCTTCCTCCAGAAGCAATGGAAAATTCGCTGCTACAAATATTACATCTAACAAAAGAATCAACTTTAAGAAAGAGTATTCTTTCTATATTTCCGCAGTGAATTTGCACTCTCTTTTCTATTCTTTATTTGCCCTTGATGTTGACGCCATTCTAAATAAAGAAGAAACAAGTTGTTTTTTAATAATAAATTGGTACTTCATCTCCTCATTTTTAGAAAAAAATATTCTTACTTGAACACCGAAAACACTGCAAAGGAGATAGATATTCCATTTTGTTTTGACAGCAACGTCTGAAAATGAAAATTATAATTCTTTAAGCAAGTTTTACATGTGCATTATTAAAAAGGCACTTTTATAATGTTACGGATAGTATGCATGGCATACATTTGTATTATTTTTGTATATTTTTAATTTTGAGGGACTTTGCGGGACAAATCTGTAATTGAGGGACATTTTGCGGGACAGTTTATGACGCGGGACAAGCATGTAAAATGCGGGACTTTCCCACAGAATGCGGGACATATGGTCGCTATAGCTTTGACCCTTTGTAAAACTGGATTGAATTGAAATGACCTTGAACCGAAATTTGATTTTAAAAACTTTGGCTGCGGAGTTGGTTTGACATTATTTACCTACCATTTTACGCGTGTGTGTCTTATTTTTCTTGGCTCCCATCTAGTCTAGTGGCGTCTTCTGTTTATATTATAATAAATGAAAAAAACCATACACACATCTAAATTATTAAATAATAAATAACTCGAGCATCTCAACAACATTTCAACTCAACTCAAAAATCAAGCTCTCGACTGTAGGAACGAAAATCCTAACCTTATCCAACTCGAGCTCTCGATCCTGTATATTAACAGGGTACTAGTCACTGTTAAGCCAATATAAAAGTCATAAACGAAAAAAGACACCCTAAGTGCCTGATTACGTGAGTCGTTTTACAGAACTCGTGCCTAAATCTACCAAAGAGAAGGGTAGATTGAAATGAAAGGATTTTTCTTCATCGTGTAGTTATGAGATCAATAAAACAACCTTCAATAAAACGACCCATATTATCAGGCACTAAGTAAGAAATGCATGCCGCAACATTTGGACGACTAACCAAATATCATAACAATTGAAAGTCTGTAAGCCACTGCTTGCACAAAAATATAATTCCCACTGTAATTTGGCTAATTTTTTTGGAATATGAAAATTTACATACAAAAATTACAAACAGCTATATTTGAGTAGTTCTAGCTCAGAGCACGCTATCTTAAATAGTTTCTGAAATATGCACAGTCGTATTTATTAGATTTTTTTAGAACACGTTAAGACAGTTGTCTAGCTAGTAATTTGGCGTTTTTCTTTTTAAACTCAGAGCAGATCACGGAACTGTCAAAAAAAATCTATGTTTTTTTTTTAGCTCAGACATATCAGAGCATAAAAAGTGTGTTTCTTTTTTTAGTTAGCTCAGAGCTTGTTCAATTCGCTGCGGGATTTCTTAACGATCCCCAACTTCACATATAACTAAAATTTAAAAATGGATTCAATATGAAATGACAGTTCAGTGCTCAAGTGTGTTTCATAATTATATCTGAGGACTCTGATCATAATCTGCTCAGAGCTCTGCTCTGATCGCTCAGCCTCTGCTCAGAGCTTTGCTCAGAGCCAAAAAAGAAAAACGCCAATTTGCTTAATATTTTAGCCATCTCCCTACTTATAAACGGATTCCATAAGTTGACTTACTATCCAGGGTTGTTATCAAAATACGTCCTTATATTTTCTCTGACATATCTGTAATATGTCAATCTGGAATGAACTAATGATTTTGAGTGAACTTTGTAAAACAGCTGTTTCAACTATTACAAACATTTTCAATTCAAGCACCCCAATAATAAATAAAAATGCAAAATCAATCAAAGAAAAAAAGGTCTGAGAATCGGGATAATAATGATAAGGTATGAGGTGTGAAGTTAAACGAATTTATCGTGTTAATATTGTTAAAAAAACTCAATTGCAGCAAAAGGCATTTTTAATTTAGAAGAACAATTGTCAACCAAATGTCACTGGGTACGTTCGACACACATTACATTAATTTCGGATTGACTTTGTAGACATTGAACGTTCCCACTTTAGAATAGGTTTAGAACACCAATTTCGGTGTCTAACATAAGATGAACAAATGAAAATGTTTGTAGGTAAGATTTTGGAGTTGGATGGTGTTGTGAAGAAGAAGAACTTTTATAAAAAAGTACGAACAGTTTGTCGGGTGGTTATTGACTGACTCCCTGCTCAAATTGGGGAAAAACCCAATGAGGTGTCGAGTCCCAATCAAGAAGCAAACCCATCGTGGGAACATCAATTTAAAATAATTTACGTTGAGTTTGTAAATTGATGTTCTCATGACTAAGTGAGAAGACAGTGTAAGTAAAATGAAAAAAAAAACAAATTTCAAGTCGTTTAAGCTGAGTTTGCCTTGATCTGTTTAATGATTTTTAATATTTCATAAATAACTAAAAGGCAAATAACTTACATTTCACAATTTTTGTTTACTCATCGGCACCAAAATAATCACATTTCTTTGTTCCATAGTATTTACCCGAAAAGTTTAATTATTTTTCCTCAGAATTCAAAACACATTTTATTAAGAACTGAAAAAAACGTTTAAGGTGAAATTATTTTTCAATTTGATAATTTTGACAACCAATGTAAACATTCTTTTGGCGGTGACTGTGTATTCGATCTAAGTATAGATTTTCTAAAAATAAACAATTTATATTTTAAATAATCTCGCACATTGAGATTTGTCCTGTTTTCCATACTATTTCTTTATATCTTTGAAATAAAGACTCATTTATATTCTTCTTGACTCATTAAGGTACTTAAGGTAATTTGGTAACAATACAATTATATTACTTATTTTTATTCAAATTATATTATCCCACATTAATATAATACTTTTTGGAAATATATAAATGAATTAACCATCTAGATAACTGATTTTTTCAACTTAACCATGTACATAAGTATAAAACTGCCATCTAAAAATAGAACATAATTATAGAGATACTTAAATATTTGAAACTTTTTACTGTAAATTTTATTAATAAATAATTCAACTAATTCGTTTTAATGAAGAAAAATGTCTGAATATCAACACAAATCTGCAGTTTCTGATGGCAATATCGAAGTGGATAATGGAAGCACATCAGGCGAATATACTGGAGAACCTGCAATCGTGTATAAGAATATTGACGTGAGTGCGTTTTTAATTTAATTTATTAAAACGGGATATTTGATTTTTTTAAAATAATTATAGATATAATATCTTTGTATTTGCATTATAAAAAGTGCTGTTTATAAAATGTTTGTTTAGAATCCAATAACTTCGAGTACAAACTTTTGTAGAATTATCTTTTTGAAACCAAGGGTCTGACTTGAGCTTCAACTAATCAACTCACATGTGAGTACGATTGAGCAGAGCGGAACTCGGACGTCGTATCGTATGCAAAAAAATCGAGATCGATCTTAAGCTCTGCTCTGAATTCGTTGTTTAGTTGTGGTTCAGTTATAAGTGTGGTGGGTAATAGACGATACAACCAACGTGGACTAAAAATGATCGGATTGCATAAACTTGCTTGTATGGCTAAGCATTGAAGAATTAAGCTATACTATACATTTAGAAAATTTGGCGTTCTTGGGCTGCTTGTTGCGACCATTAAGTATTTAAAGGAATAAAGACAAAATATGACAATTTTTCAACAAAAAAAACTAAAGACAATTTTTCCTTTATTATATATTTTATCGAAAGACTTGAAACCGAAGTTTTTTATCAATCGCACTAAAGACAATACAGCTGCAAAGAGTAAAAAACGTCATAACTTAGAACTAAGTAGGTAAATAGAAAATACATACATACAATTCTGTTTAAGTGCTTAATGAATAGGTACATACTTCTTTTATCATTAAGAAAGTTGTTTATTACAAAAAAAAAATGAATTAACACCAGCCAAAATCCATCCAAAAAAATATTTTTTCACAACTCTTGGGAATTAACATGCTTACTTATTTATCACATCGATCTCATGCAATTAATCGCTTTCTAATCTTTTTACCAAAATAAGTTCTGAGCTTTCGATATGAGCACAATATCATGTTAAGAAAGTTCTCAAGAAAGTGAGTAAAACAGATTAACTCATCTCTTTGCATATGACCGAAATACCCGAAATTTGGTTTGTTTGCAAAAACGACCACAACGAAAATGGTAAAGAGAAAATTAATTCGCCTCAAGGTGCAAAATTATAAACATTTAAAACAAAATGGGAATCTGCTCTAAAATCTAAAGCGAGAGTCGACTCTAAAGGCCCAACTATAATGCGCATAAACTAGCTTATGCGCGCATAAGTAAACGACCGAATGCATAAAACCCCTATTCAATAACAATAATGGAGTCCAGCTCCGATTCGTTTAGCAAGCATAAGCAAGAGCGATCACAGTCGCTCTGCGCATAGGTAAAATTAAAAAATAAGGAACAAAAAACAAAGAAGACCACACATTTCATAATTTCAATAGCTCTTTTGAACCTATGTATGAATCATTTTAACATGTATGTGTAATCTTTTTGTTTTGCCGTTTGTTTTAGTTTCACATGTATTTAGAAATGCGGAGCAAGACATAGCGACGAAAATCGAGTGTGAGGCGTAAGGAAAGAGGTGGTTTAGTCATGCGCGCATAAGTCAATTATGGCTAGACTGAGAAATTTTGTAAAAATAAGCTAATTGTGCGTTGGATTTTGACATTAACTTATGTTCGCTTCTTTTTCTCATAAAAGTATAATTTATCCAGTTGGTGTTATAGTCATTTCAAAACACTACAAAATTTAACCAAATTGTTTTCGGATTCTGTTTCACAATTTTTAATTCAATGTAGCTTTTAACGGCCTTTAGTCCATACAAAAGGCGTTTCGTCCCAGGCGTTTCGTCATTAAGCCTTAAATATGTATAAAACAAATTCTATATTCCACTGAAATACATCTAGGGTTACCAGACCTCCCCCTTTTTCATTCGAAAATATTATTTGTCCCATCTATACAAACCTCTGTACCCCTTATTAAGTAAAAAACAGGGAAAACATTCATTTGAAAACTGTAAAAATATTTTCATTAAATATTTCTGTGAACACATCCATTTGAAATTCGAAATCCTTTCAAAGCTGAACGCATCCACTCAATGAACTACATCTCACTTCACTTTTTTAGTCTGGTGTTGTATTTTTCAAAAAAAAATGTTTTGTCCAGCTTTTCGACCAATTGTCCCCCCTAGAAAACTCGTGATGTACCCCTTTTCGTTATTTTCAATCTGGTAACCCTAAATACATCAGCCAAGTGACTTACCCCTATTTCATTATTAAATTTTATAAATTTAATGTGCACGCTCCAAGTTAGATAATTCTCACCATTGAAGATTAGAATTTCCCATATAGTATAAATTAAAAAAAAATATTTTATGTAATTACTTTTACTACAGAAATTTTAATTTAAATGATATGTTCCTTTTAATGTATTTTATTATCTGCTCGGGCCATAACCTGTAAAAAACTTGAGTTATGATAGAAGATATCCAGAGATTAGATAAAACTACCTTGTTAAGTAAAGTACAAGAAGTAACTTTAATAGTAAACAAAAAAAGTTAAAGGCAATGCATTGTAAAGATAAGTGATTTAAGACTTGGTAGACACTAATTGTGCTATGGGGCGTTGATTTTAATATGTGTTGACACTTATTTATTGTTACATATATCTAATTTATAAGTCGTTTTTTTATTTTTGTTTGGCTGGAGATGGAAATATAGCTATTTCAAGGCGTGCCAAGCCGCCTATCATCTTCATCAGTCTCCTTATTAGTGGTGCTGAGCTTTAATCTAATTTTATTCTGAAAAACTTTCTATATGCACACCATGGGATTCGAACCCACGCTTATCAGATTTACTCAGTCTTAGAAGTCGTATGCCTCACGCATTCCACCGCATAAGACCACTGACGTCACAGCTCGAGGTGTGTTGTTTGTTTATCAAAGGCATTTGGTTTTGGACCATCAGCATTTTTCTAAGCGTCTTTAAGTATGCTATCTTTTTCCGCCTCCAATTTTTTTCCATACATTATTTCGATATACTACAATTCGTAGTAAGTATCAAAAAGGGGGGAGAAGTTTGGAGATCAGTAACAGACCAGACTATTAAGTTATTAATAGTATTTAGTGAAATATTCATACTAGAATGTCAGTGCATTAGACTTGACCATTCTTTATTCCGCAAATTTCATTGAACTTTTGAACAACAACAACTTAAAGGCGCTACCACCAATTGTGTACGAAATAATTTATAATAGGATTCGAACCCACGCATATCAAATTTGCTTAGTCTTAGAAGTGTTATGCACTACGCATTCCACCACTTAAGACCCCTGACGTCACAGGTCAAGGTGTGTTGTTTGTTTATCAAATGCATTTGTAGCATCAGCATTTTTCTAAGCGCCTTAAAGTATGCCGCCTTATTCCGCCTCCATTTGTCTCCATACCTTATTTCGATACACTACAATTCGTAGTACGTATCAAAGTTGAATGATTGGTACACTAAATAATGATAATAGCTTAATAGTCTGGTCTTTTACCGATCTTCCAATCTCTCCCCTTTTGATACGTACTACGAATATTGTAGTCTATTGACAAAAAGGTATGGAGAAAAATGGAGGCGGATCAAGACCGCATACTTAAAGGCGCTTAGAAAAATGCTGGTGCTCCAAATGCATTTGATAAACAAACAACACACTTCGACCTGTGACGTCAGTGGTCTTAAGCGGTGGAATGCGTAGGGCATACGACTTCTAAAACTGAGCAAATCTGATATGCGTGGGTTCGAGTCCTATTTTAAACTAATTTGTAAACAATCGGTGGTAGCGCCTTTAAGTTGTTGTTGTTCAAACATTCAATGAAATTGGCGGAATAAAGAATGGTCAAGTCTAATAAACTGACATTCTAGTATGAATAGGACACTAAATACTAATAATAACTTAATAGTCTGGTCTGTTACCGATCTTCAAACTTCTCCCCCCTATTTGATACGTACTACGAACTGTAGTAAATCGAAATAAGGTATGGAAAAAATTGGAGGCGGAAAAAGATAGCATACTTAAAGACGTTTCGAAAAATGCTGATGGTGCAATTGTATTTGATAATCAAACAACACACCTCGAGCTGCGACGTCAGTGGTCTTATGCGGTGGAATGCGTGGGGCATACGACTTCTAAAACTGACAAATCTGATATGCCTTGGTTCGAATCCTATGGTATGCATGTTGAAAGTTTTTCATAATAAAATTGGATTAAAGCTCAGCACCACTAATAAGGAGACTGATGATAGGCGGCTTGGCATTCAATATAATTAATAAGTGAATATAGGTAATGTTTTCAAAGTTAATTCTCAAAGGGTAGTCTAACATTCAAACAAAAACGATGTTCACGTAAGGGCGTACACTTTTTTAAAGCATCAGCTAAAATTAATTATATTTGCAGGTATTTCAGTTGAGAAGTTCCATCTGATATAGCTTCTCGAACATAGTGACATTTGATGTATATAATAAGATGTTTTGTTCTATACTGAGCACTTTGACTATCAGTATATCAATGGACTGCTCTTCACGTAAAATTTATAGTTCAACCAGCAAAAACTTAAAATGTTTAGCCTTCTTAGCAGCAGATGTTAATGTGACATATTCGTCTTCAGCACTTGATGTTGTTTTTAAAGATTGTTTTTTTCTTTATTCCCAGTCGATAGGAACTCCAGCCTCCAGCCAAAAACAAATACAATACTGGATTGAGATTTCCGGTCATTGACGTCTTTTGCTCTATTGGAATCCGAAGATGATAAAGAATTAAACAACTAAATTAAATTTTATAAATTGAACTTGTTCTTTATTCAAAACGTTAAATGAGAATGAGGAAAATGTCAAATTCGAAGAGTTGATGAGTGAAATGGTTTTCTGTATAAAAAAAACCTTAACTTTTTTTTAGTTAATACTTAACATACTCCCCCCCTTTGACAGTATGAGCTCAAAATGTATTTTCTTCAAAAGGTAGAAGTACTAATTGAGTAATTTCACGCTTGAATTCTCCGTTCTTGGTTTTGACTACAACAACTCTTACAAAACCTTCAGGATCTGGTGAAATCTGGATAATTTTTCCAAGTGGCCATTTCAATGTATCAGTGTTATCAACATTCATTAATACCATGTCACCTGCTTTAAAATTATTTTGTTTAAAACGCCATTTAGATCTAGGTTGAAGTATTTGAAGATATTCTTCGTAAAAACGATTCCATAGCTGGTGCGAAGTATACTTCATTCTTTGGGCCAGCTGCACAAAATTGGGATTTTTTATTAGTACAGGAGCTTCCGGAACTGCTATTTGAGTGACACCAAACAAAAAATGAGCCGGAGTTAGTGGTTCCAAATCATTGGGATCCGACGACATTGGGGTGATGGGCCTTGAGTTCATTATAGCTCCAGCTTGTTTCGCAACTGTCCTAAGTTCGTCCTCAGCAAGCTCAATCTTTCCGACAATGTTACGAATCAACCGTTTTAAAATTTTTATGGATGATTCCCACAAACCTCCTCGGTGAGGTGTTCGAGGAGGTATAAACGACCACTCAATGAATTGAATGTCGCAAGCTTCTTTTATCTGATTGTTGTCTTTTTTCATGGTCTCTTTCAGCTCCCGAAAATAGTTTGAAGCTCCCACAAAATATATAGCGTTGAATACAATTTAGGAACATATCCACGATCTGCAATAAATATTTTTAATGTTCGTATAAATGCTTCAGTAGTTCGATCAGGAACCAACTCCACATGAACAGCCTTCGAAATAAAACAAACCAAAAGTGCCAGGTGAACAGTGAAAGGATGTTTTTTCGGCAAAAGTATCTGATGTTTGGCGTCATAGCCAATATGAGCCTTTTTAATACGACCACCAACTCTGATTAATCCTTTTCATTAATAAAGGGGGCTAAAACGTTTAAAGGACTGTCTTTTGTTACGCAGAATTTTCTGTCGAGAATTTGGTATTCTTTCGAGAAATGAGTAGGCTGAATTTCAGAGGCATTTTCGAAAGGGCTATAGTCTGTCAAAGCTCTTCAAATCCAGAAATCTCACCATAACTTCAAAACTGTTGCTGTACAGGACCATGGTCCTGCCAGTACTCACATATGGATCCGAGACTTGGGTGCTTAGCAAAAGGCACTCCGACCTCTTAGCCGCGTTCGAGAGAAAAGTCTTCAGGAGAATCGTTGGCCCCATATGTGAGGAAGGACGATTCCGGAGACGGTACAATCATGAATTGTACGCAATCTACTTTGAAGCACATATCGTGACCAAAATTAAGCTCGGTAGACTCCGTTGGGCAGGGCACCTAGCTCGCATGAGCGAAGAGGAACCTGCTCGGAAAGTTCTTTGTGGTACATTCTATGGTAGACGACAGCGTGGTAGACCATGCTTGCGCTGCAGAGATGGCGTAGACCAGGACGCCCGGAGCCTTGGGGTGCGCAACTGGATGGCGGCTCGAGACCGGGATGGGTAGAGAGACTTGTTGAAGGAGGCCAGGACCGGACCCCGGTTGTCGAGCCGATGATGATGATGTATTCTACTGGCCATTCCGATTTATGTTTCTTTAAAAATGTAGGCCCGTTCCACCACATCAATGAATTGGAAATTTCAGATGGTAACATTCCACTAGTTATAAGAATTGCAGGGTTCAACTCCCCAGGAATTTGGTTCCACTGACTAGTAAAGTTTTGGATGAGTGAAACTCGGTGTGCAACGAACGTATTCCATCTACAGGGGTTATTATGCAGCCAATTAAGAACTTTTGTGGAATCTGTCCAATAAGTCGTTCTTTCAATTATACTTCCATTCAACTTCTTGCGCTACAATCGGTTAATCATACCGACAAGAAGCTTTGCTGCGCAGAATTTAAGACGGGAAATCGTAATAGTTTTCTTAGGTACAACCCTTGACTTGGCCTGAACGAATGTGATTGTTTTTTCGTTATTAGAGTGAAGACACCACATATAAATACAAGCTCCGTAAGCTTTTTCACTGGCATCACAGAAGCCATGCAGTGCAGTTCATTTGATTTTGATATTGCTTCCTCCAAAAATATGTCGAGGAACATTGATTACTTTCAGCGCTGTTAGACTTTTTCGAAACTTAATCCATTTATCAGAAAGATCTTGAGACAGACAAATTTGGACAGCCAATTTAATTCGTGCGTCCACAAACTTTAGAAGAATATTTTAGCTAACGTAACTACAGGGCAGAAAAGACCGATAGGGTCAAATATCTTCGCAGCTTCTGATAAAACAACTCGCTTGGTTATGCTTGATGCTCCTTCCTCGCCTTGAAAAGAAAAACGAAATATATCTTACTCTGGCTGCCATAACAAACCCAATGCTTTAATTGTATTATGCTCATCAATCTTAACGAATTTTTCTCTAGCCTCGGGAAGAACGTCCTTAATTACATTCGGCGAATTGGAGCTAAATTTGCATAGTTTAAAACCACGCCTATCGAGAATGTCAACTAGCTCCTGACGATAATTTTTCAGCTCTTCGATAGAGCTCGCTCCAAACATCGCATCATCGGCATACAAATTTTGCCTCAGTAATATAGAACCAATGGGGAAATTCAGAGATTCATCATCAGCCAATTGGTTTAAAGTCTTTATGCCCGAATATGAGCCCGGAGCAGTTCCATAAGTAACGGTAAGGTGCATCAAAACCTTTAGTGAAGACATCTTATCGCTTCGCCATATCATCAACTGGAAATTAGCATCATTAGAATCAATGCGTACTTGCCGATACATTGTCTGCGGTGACGACGTATTTGAATAAGCGAAATCTCTGAAGTATGATGATTAAATCGCCTTGCAACTTCGGCCCTGAATAAAGGCTGTCATTCAAAGACAATCCGCTCGACGTATTACTAGATCCATCGAACACTACTCGAAGTTTTGTACTTGAACTAGACATTTTCAAAACGCAGTGATGTGGCAAGAAAAAATGGGGTATTGAAATCAGGAACGACATCCAAATTACCATGGTATTCATGCTCTTCTATAAATTCTTTGTACATCCGTTTTACCATTGGTTCTTTATCAAGCCTTCGCTCTTAATTAAGAAAACGACGTGTTGCAATGCTTACGGAATCACCCACTTGTGACGGGTCATTACAAAAGAGTAAACGTACAGTGTATCTTCCAGAGTTGTTACGTTTTGTATTATATAGTAGAATAATGCTCCTTAATGAACGTATCTTTTGGATTAGAATCGGGTAAACATATTCCATCTTTAAATGAATCTAACTCACAGAATCGTTGTTCAAGTTCGTTCAGTAATTTTAAATCTGGCGACGTAGGTTGATAAGCGTGAAGCGTTCTTTGAAACGAAGTTTCAGATGATTGACATGGTCCAACTACAATATGACCTATCATCGTATTACACAAATAAGGGAGGTCGGGGCCTAGTGAACATCGCACACCTAGTAAAAGTTGCCAAAACAATCCTCCACCAATTAAAAGTTCAACACGTTTTGGGTTGTTAAAGTCGGGGTCTGCGAGTTGAATATGAGAAGGAATTTTCCAATTCGTAACATCGAATGGCATAGGAGGATAGGAATCAGTAATTTTTTTAAAGAATTGAAGCATGCATTTCAAAATTTATGGAGTTGTCGAAAGTAGAGCCAAATGTAATTTTGCAGATGCCTTTTGTTCTTACACCAATATTTCCTATACCTCCTACTAAAGATTCGTTCTTCATTCTAGTTGCATTAATAATTTTTGCAAACCTTTCCGAAATATAATTGTCTGTCGACCCGCAGTCTAAAATCGCATGGCATGGAATGGCTATACGGTCCTGATCCTTTACTTGTACAGTGACCGCTGCTAATAACCCCTGCTCTTGACCAAATTTGAAGAAAAATTTGAAAGAAAGAGAAAAGAGCCTGATGTGGAAAGCCACTTGTTGGTTGGTAATTTACTTGAAAATCTTCAAAATGGAGCAAGGTGTGATGCTTTCTTGAGCACTTTGCACAACGAGCCTTGTAAAATCTGTATGAATGTGACGACTTTAAACACCCCATGCGTAGTCGAAGTCTTTGGTTTAAGGTCAAAAATAATGGACAATCGGTCACTGAATGCGCAGACTGACATTTGGGACACTTAGCATCATTTGAAGTTGTTAAAAGAGAAGTTTGAGACTTTTTACCTGGTTGTGCCCATCGATTTGTTGTGGTATTCTTCTTGGATTCTTGTCTCGTTTGATCCACACGTTCGAGTGTCGATGTATACTTTTCAAAGAACTTCGTAAATTAATCCCAATTTGCCATTTCGTCGCCCGTATACTCTTCCCATTTAGCCTTTGCGTTGAGATCCGGTTTCCTCAAAATCAAGCAAAGCAATAAATTTTCAGTGACCTTCTCCACAGACCCCAACGATAAAAGCGAGCAATAGTGTGACTGAGTCTTATCAAATAATTTCCTTTATGCTTGTGCATTGGACCCCGACACTCCCTGTAAAGAAATTATTTAATTGATGTGAGATCTAAAAATCAATACATCGTGATCATATCGATCTTTGAGGGCCTCCCATGCTTTTGGAAAGTTTTTAGAGGTTACTTCCATGTTTGAAATTACACGCTAGGTCCATCAGCCTATGCACATTTAAGAAATCTAAACCGATCCACATCGTTTAAGTTCGTATCCTTTATGATCATGGAATCGAACTCATTTTTAAAATCAAGCCAATCATAATATTTGCCTGAAAATCAGCGAAGTTCTAATTTAGGCAGCCGGGCGGATCGTATTGGGGCACGTGGAAGACTGTTGGTTGAAAGCATTGCGGAATTATTTGGATCACATTTCTTTTCATCTATAAGCTCCAGCATATCAGTTTTCAGATCAGTATACGCGGTGGAGAAAGTTGACTCCTTATCCGTGGCATCCTCATCTTCAGATGGTTCAGTGCTAAGTTCCAAAATGAGTTTTGTTGTAGAGTTATGACGTTGGTGATAATCGTCGAGAAGTTGCAGCATAACACTTAATGCAGAATATGTAATTTTTGATTTCTTCTCAAGAAAAATCTTCCGTTGCTTCGTTAGTAAACCCAATATAGAAGCTCTAACCTTTTTGGCCTTTTTTAACTCAGCCATGTCTTATGAGTAGATTAAAAGAATATGAGATGGTTTAAGATAACCTCAAATAGATTCTGAGTCGCCACAAGTTCCAAATTATAATCCAACAAATGGATAAGTGCAACACAAGATAGCCTCAAATAGAGTTCTTCCTCACTATCAGTTCCAAGACAAGTGGAGGCGCTGATACAAAAAAAAAGTAACACTGCCAAGTGCAATATCCAATTTTGATAAAGAATTAAACAACTAAATTAAATTTCATAAATTGAACCTGTTCTTCATTCAAGACGTTAAATTAGAATGAGGAAAATGTCAAAGAGTTGAAATGGTTTTCTTCCTGATGTGCTTAAATGTATAATAAAAACCTTAAGGACATTGCATACTTTTTTTAGTTAATACTTAACACAGAAAGAGGTTTTCCTGTTCTTAAAACAGATAAGCTTAAGTCCAGTGCTGCTTTCTTGGGTTTTGATAAAATTGAGACAACATATTGTTAACATTACAAGAATATCTGGGCGGCTAACAGTAGCAAGATGTAAGAGACTTCCGATGAGCTCTTGAATTATTTATGATTGATTATATTTTGTTAATAAATTTCATATATATCAAGGCTGACTTATGGATAAAGTTCCTTTGGCACGGTTTCGTAATACTTCTAGTCCAATAGTAGATCCTGGTTCACCTAAATACCGAATATCAAAATTAGATTTCAAATGAGATTTAAGTTTCGAATACGTGGCTATTATTTGTCGCTAGGATTAAATCATCTTCATAAGCAGCTATGAAAGCAACAAAGTTTATATTTCTTTTAAAATTCATACACCTGTCATAGCTGGAATTAATAAATCTATATTGTTATAAAAAGGTGTCTAATTTTATATTCCACTGATAACCAGATTTTTGTAAGCCGTAAATTGACTTTTTAAGCTTGCATACTTTACTATTATTCTTTAAAAATTCTTAAGGTAACTCTATATACAGGGTGTCCCGTTAGTCCACGTCAAGCGGATACTGGGTGATAGTACTGGGAAAAATAATAAAAAAAATCTATCTCGCTTGGTTAAGTAATAATAGCAATATTTAGAAAAATAGTGAAAATCGATGCCCTAGGCCACATTTTTAGGTACTGTGGTCACAATTTTCCAAATTTTGCGGTGTTTTTATTTTGTACGTAATCCTTAATAAGCATGCTACTAATTACAATCCAAAATTCAAACATAAATATTGTCAGTTTCGTAAGAAAAATAAAATTCGACTGAGTCATGGTTCAAAAAATGTTTGTAACCTAACTTTGACACTTCATATCTTAAGAAAAATGTACTACGCAACCCTCGGTAAATTGTTTTAAAAGTTAGCCCATTTCATCAAGATTTCAAAATGGTACAACACTTGCTACTTATTCCATCATAAGAAATATTATTGATTTTTTATTTGCAAAAAGGACCTCAATTCAGTACAGTCACTTTTACGTATTATTCACGTAAAAATGATTGTGGTGAATTTTTTTTGTACTCAAACATCGGTTTTACCATATGTATGATAAACAGCACAGATTAGGCACATAAAGATGAGAATGTTTCGTACGTTTCACCCTCCAAAACCCATTTGTTTACATTGTTGTATTTGTAATTTCATCCCGCGTCGATGAATAGATGTGAATTGCAACAACAATTTAACCAGGTGTGTGAAGATCCCTACTGTCTATGTGTGAGGTTTTTTACACACATTCTCATTTTTTATCTGATAACTGCCAGTTCAAGCTTGTAGGCAAATTAAAATGGCGGCAGGGGATTCTCATCTTCGTGTGGCTAATCTGTGATAAACAGGGACACTAATAATAAAACACTGTTTGCCGTGAATTAGAGAGAGTGAGGGATATGGTACGCTGCGTTCCTTCTTTTACTCGCAGCTTCTCTTTTTCTTGAGCTTTTGTTTTACCGTTATCGTAATCGTTTGTTTTTCGATTACCTTGAACTCGATTAGTGTAGTGAAAATTGTGTAAGTTATGTTCTCATAATAGATACTTAAAACTTTCGCGAAATGCCGTATTTGTATACAGCTCAAGAATATGCGAACATGCATATTATCTATGGTAAATGCCGTTGAATGCCTCTGCCGCCACCAGATTGTATCGCGAAAGGTACCCAAATGTGGAGCAGTTTTAGATCGTGGAATCTAGTTTATTAAAAATATAAATTTTCCTTCTCTTTTAGAGAACGCAACCACTTTAAATAAAACACAAGTATTTTAAATTTAAAATTAAATATTTATTCGAAGCGTCAGATCCCTTACCGTATGTCGGGGGAAATCTTCAGCTTATACGTAGAACTTTTAATTGCGAACTAAAACGTGAATGGTCAAAGAAAACCCTTTTTATATCAATTAACTGTCTATTCACCAAATCTATATTTGACTGGAAACTATACTGGCCTTTGTTTCAATAATTTGCTGAAACCAGAAATCAGAAGTGAATTTTATTTGAGTATTAACTCACACAAGTTGCTGAGGGCGAAATGTGTTTATATGCAGTTTTACTGATTTCTTGTGATCGCATTACATTTGGTTTGATTATATACATGGTGTTATACTTATTTAAGCTACAGGAAAGTGATAGTTTTCATATAAAAAAGTCCCGTGCAATTCACAACAACAACGCGCAACGGGGAACTGTTGTTCTCGAGCTTCTCTCGGCAGAAATCGTAGACAAGATTATAGCCGCGGCACACCAACTTAAAAACTCGGGCATCAGTATCTTTCGGGAAAAATCACTTTTATATAGAAAAAAGAGGCAAACACTATTGCAATTCCGAAGCAAACTTCTCGAAATTAATGAAAATTATTGTCAAAGGCGACAAAATGCAAATAAATAGCCACACATTTGTTTACAAATATTCACGTGGACTTAATGTCAAAAATTCTGCGGAGTTGACATTTATCAAGCAGATGTTTGGTGACAGATCGTCCGAATTCCTTGACTGCGGCGAGGAAGTGAAGTTGGCACCAACTTCGAACTAGCCATCTTTATTACCATCTCCCTTTCAACCGATTCTAGCGCCACCTGTGAGTCAACATTCACAAGTAGTAAGGGGGGGGTCACAATAGGAAGAATCTGCCGTCTGCAACAATATTAAAATTAATAATAATTTACAAACTTTAAAAATTTGATCGTAAAATATTACAGGTTGTAGAAGTAAGCTAGAAGCTATCAAGATTTTGATGTTATAATTTTATTAGAAACTTTCTTAGAAGAAAAAAACGAAAATGATTGTATAAAATATTTCAAAAATTTCAAAATAATATGTTCACCTGCAATTAGAACAAACGTCCACGGTGGAGCTGGTGGAGGAATTTTATGTGGTGTCAAAAAAACTATAAATAGCAATTTTGTCAAACGTATTTGTTTAGAAAATAGAATTATTTATCATATTTTTAATGATAATTTAAAATACTCAGTAATTCTGGTGTACTTGAACTGTAATAACTGGCAGAGTGACTTTGATTGTTTAATTGATTACGTGAATAACAATAATCTGGAGAACATCATGATCATTGGAGACTTAAACGCACGTATTGGGAGATATCAGAATCCTTCAAATTATGAAATACTGCCGCAAAACTCACTTAATGTGGCTAGAAACTCCAGAGATGAACAGTTTAATAGGAACGGACGACTTCTTACCGAATTCTTTGAAAACTTTGGAATGTTTATACTGAATGGTGCGACTACAGGCGACGAATACGGAGAGTTTACCTTTATCAGCGGGCAAGGACAGTCAGTGATCGATATTTGTGCAGTATCAACAGGGTGGCTAAATACATCCCCTAACTTCATAGTGGGCATAGCGAACTTCTCTGCACACCTTCCAATAGAAGTCAACGTTAAATTCTCTGATGAAGGTAGCCAAAGTAATGTTCAAAAGTTAAGGTGGAAAGATAACAGTGATACCCTTTATAAATTCCTCTTGGATCGTCACTATACCTCCCTTCCTCACCATGCTACAACCGGAGTAGAACATTTAGATGAGCGAATAACAAGTCTAATTCAAATCTCAGCTCCATTTGCTCACAATAACAATTCTTTCTCTTTTACTCCTAAAAACTTATGGTTTGGTAATGATTGCAAGAAGCTCCGCAGCCTATCATTTTTGTATCTCAAACTATTTCGATCCACAAATGCATTGTTTTTTAAAGATATTTATCTTCACGTGAATAAGGAGTACAAGACTATATGTGCAGCAAAAAGAAGAGATTACAATATTAGTCTAGCGAAGAAACTTGCAAAAACTCAAAAGTTTTCTGGGATAATGTTCGTGAGCTAGGAGGACGTTATCGACATTCGGTGTATACTCTCGCAGCTGAGACACTAGCGACTCATTTTAAAACGCTTTTGTCGGCTGACGTGAATCTCCATACCTTCTCTTACGCTCTCCCCAACTTTTTTGTCGATGAACTTTAATTAACTTTACAAAAAATGAAAAATAATAAAGCACCTGCTATCGATGGAGTTCCAGTAGAATTTTACAAAAATGGTACAGATCAATTGAAAAATTATCTTCTACTATACCTCAACCGATTATATCAGGATTCACATTCGCGCGACTGTGAATACATGCATGTGCTATGGTGCCCCGGTTTTCGGATATACTTATATTGAGGCGTTCGAAGCACTACAGAGATATTTTTGCAAGCGCTTGTTTAGATTGCCAAATTCAACGCCAAATTATGCCATCTACGTAAAATCTGGATTATCGCCTCTTTACATTGTAAATCTTAAATCAAACTCCGACTATTTAATAAGAGTGATGAGAAGAAGCGGAAGAAGTCTTCATAAATCAATCATGGTAAGATTGTTGCACACGAGGGCCTCACCATTTGAGGATTGGAACGAAATAGCCTTAGCCCATGAAACTAATCTTCCCCTAAATGAAACAAAAGTCGATGAATGGCCGGGGTTTTTTGCTAATGTCATTGCAAAAATAGAGGACAAAATTTACACCCAGCATCTTTCTAGAGCGACTGAAACAACATCTAGAAATATATATAAGGACCTCAATCACCAGTTGCCCTCGGAAGCGAATTATTGCTGTAGTGAATTTTCGGTCGAAGCTATAAGCTACATATTCATAGCTCGTGTCGAACTGTTTAACTTAAACTTTATGCCCTGCCGAGCTGACTTGCCACAAATTTGCGATCTTTGCAACAGAAGAGAGAATGAAGATACAATCCATTTTATTGCGATCTGTCTAATATTGCAGGAAATCCGACAATTGTATTTCGAATCAAGTTATCTCACTCCAAATCGACTTTACGAAATACTCAATGGAGCGCTAGGATGGTCTAACCTCTATAAGTACTGCAAACAAGCCTTAGCATATCGCAATAGCTATGTTACTTAAAACAGCAGTTGCTGCAGTTCAAGCACCAACATTTTTGTGTTTCAAATCACTTTAAAATTGAAAACGTATAAATATGTTTGTGTTTAAAATCATTTCAAACTCGGTTTCTTTTTGTGTTTCAAATCATTCATTCATGTTTCAAAAAAAAAAAAATTGTTACTTTTATTTATTTTATTTCATTTATATTCTTTATAACACTAAATGAAATGCCATATCAGGCAGACGGCAGAATATTTCATTATTCATTATATATTCTTATATGTCATTATTCTTAAGAAAAGAAATATTGTGAATAAAAATTTGTTGTTAATAAAGAAGTTATCTATCTATCTTTCTATCTACTTATTTATAATTGAATGTGAGGATGTTTTAGGAATGTAACCCCTCCCTCCTTGAGTTTGATGCTCTCCTGAGTCTCTATAATTCTTTTTTCAATTTTACATGTTTGGGTTATATGATATAACATGTTTTACATTATTTTGGTATCTTATTGCTTGCAATTCTTTCAAATTTTCAATTTGATTTTTATGTATATCTTCTAATGTTACATTAAATTTTGTAAAGTTTAATGTGTTATATAATGGAATTATAATATTTTGTTTAAAAGATTCTTGTTGATTTATATATAAAGTTGCATTTATTTTAATGTATTATAAGGTTATTTTTAACAATTTTATATTCAATATTATTGCAATATTCATTTAAACTTATTTCTAATATGTTTTTTGTTCAAATAAGTCCATCTTCTAATTCTATTACTTCTTGATCTTTATTTGATCTTATTTTACAATTTTCTTATTTTGTTTTATATAGGTTTTGAATACATATTGCACCCTTCTTTAAATATTTTACACATTTTATTTTCCGAATAATGTAGTTGTATTTTGATATTTCGACTTCAAGTCCTTGATAGTTTGGTATAGGTAGAATCATTATGCTTTCACATTTATGTGTTAATGCTGGTATTTTTAAAACAAAAACTAAATGGTTGTTTCTAGTTAATAAGCTACTTTCAATATATTCTAATTTATCAATGGTATGTATTTTTTTATTATTTGCATAATATTTATTATCAATCTTTTCTACTTTGGTTGTCTTATATTTTGCAGCTATCTTCTTTGCTGTTTTACGTAAACGTCTTTATTTAAATCTGGTTCAATAAAATCTGTTTTATTTTGATTTCTTTTATTAATATTATTTTCTTTAACTTTTTGGATCCTTTTTCCTATCTTTTCTAATTCTTCTACTTTTATTTTGTTTTGAATAAAATCTACAGGTTTTCTTAATATTTCTGAATGGATTGTACAATTATATGTACTAAGTGCTTTTATTACTTTTTCTCTTAAGTTTAATATGTTCTTTTTCTCTTCTTGTGCATTATATATTCTTATATGTTCATTAAGTGTACCATGCACTCTTTCTACGTCTGAATTTCCCGTCTAGTGATTTGGGGTTATGAGCTTTATTTTAATTCTTTCTTCATTGCAATATTCTTTAAATGCTAGGCTATTAAATTCATTATCGCATACTTCCTGGGGTTTGCCTAATATAGAATTTCTAAGCTTAAGTTGCTCAATAATTTTATGAGTATTTCTACTAGCTATGGGGAAGGCTGTCAAATGTTTAGTAAATTTGTCTATAACTGTTAAATAGTAAATATCCTTACTTTGAATATAAATATCCCTGTGTATAAGCTCGTTTGGCTTAAGTGCAGTTTTACTTAATTCAAATTTAATTTTTTCTGGGCTTCTATCATGTTTTGCTGTTTGATATACAGTACAATTGTTAATATATCTTCTAATTAATTCTCTTAATTTTGGAAAGTAATATTCATTTTTAATTTCAAGATATGTTTCTTGTATTCCTCTGTGATTAAATTGTCCATGAATCTTTTGAATGAGATTCAACGCATCATTCGTATCACTTAAATCTTTTAAAAGCGTAATGCATCTTAGCAATATTAGATTGCTGTAGAGCTCGCCATATTTTTTCTGAATTTTGCAAAATAAATTATCATTTGGACAATATATTGCCACTTTTCCGTGATCGGGTAAAAATTCCCTTAATGCTTCTGTAATATTATCGCCTACATCTTTTGATTTAATATAGAGTCTGCTTACACCTTGATATATGCATTTAATATTTTTACTTTCATCATCTGATTCTAAAAATACTATTTGATGCTTAAACATATTTGTAGGTAATTCTGAAATTCCTATGTGATCATTTTTCTCTTCTATTCCACTATGATTACATTGATTGCATTCACTTCAAATCGACTAAGATAATCTGCAACAGGATTATCCTTTCCTTTTAAATATTCAATATCAAAGTCATATTCATTTAAACTTATTTTCCATCTCTGGAGTTTTGAATTTGGTTCTTTAAGGTTAATTAACCAAATTAAATGTCTGTGATCGGTTCGTATTTTAAATTTGCGACCGTAGAGATATGGTCGAAAATATTTTACTGACCATACAATGCTTAACAATTCTTTTTCAATAGTGCTATATCTACGCTCATGTTCATTGAGGGTTCGAGATGCATAGCATAACGGGTGATTTGATTGTGAAAGAAGAGACCCGATAGCATAGTTTGATGCGTCGGTTGTTAAAACAAATTCTTTAGTATAATCAGGATATTTTAAAACGGGGTCGCTCGAAATGAGTAATTTTAGTTCCTCAAAAGCTGTAATAGTTTTGGAATTGGCGGGAAATGCTGCTCGTGACAACAAAAAAACTAGAATTACCCCCCACAAAATTATTAAATAAAATCTTTCTTAATAAAGAAATAAAAATAAGTGTTATGTTATAAATATAAGATAATCTTTTAAGTTTTAAGATTAAACTTTAATAACTAATGCACGATGTTTCATGTTAGAAATGGAGAGACGATATCTCCTATTCTCAATTTCCTGAGTCTTTGATATTTATCTTCGTTCCTTTTTTCAGGTATTTTGTCATAGGCACTGCTATCTTTGAATAATTTTTCATAAATTTCCGATAATAACCGGTTAGTCCTAAAAACGATTTTATTTGTTTGGTTGTGCATGGAATAGGTATTTTATCGATAACTTTTATTTTATCTGGATTTGGTTTTATACCAGTGGTAGTAATAACATGTCCCAAGTATTCTGTACTTTTACTGAAAAATCTGCATTTATCTATTTGAATTTTTAAATTACTTTCCTTGAGTTTCTGAAATACCTTGTTGACACATGTTTTTCCTATAAGACCTTCTAACACATGATCTATCATGCGCTGAAAAGTAGCGCGGGCATTTTTCAGTCCGAATGGCATCCGATAAAATTCGTAATGACCATTAGCTGTTGAAAAAGCAGTTTTATACCTGTCTTCAGGGTTCACCAATATCTGATGAAAGCCTTTCGCCAAGTCAAGAGTAGTAAAATATTGGGCTCTCCCCAATTTACTGAACATTTCGTCAATATTTGGAATAGGAAACTTGTCTTCCACGGTTATTTCGTTAAGTTTTCTATAATCTATGACAATACGCCATTTCTTCATTCCTGAATTATCTATCTTTTTGGGTACAACCCAGATAGGTGCATTATATGGGCTACTACTTTCTTTTATTATACCTTGATCTAACATTTCAATTATTTGGTTTTCTACTTCATCTTTGTGTATTTCCGGATATCTATATAATCGTGTATATATTGGTTTATTATTTTTCGTTTCAATTTTATGAGTTACTTCTTTGACATTAGTTAAAATATCTCCTTCTTTATAAAATAATTTCTTATTATTCTTGAGTATTTGAGTTAAAACTTTCTTTTCTTCCGCGTTCACATGAGGTTCAATTAATTTATTGATTAAATTTTCCGAATTTTCATAAATTCTACATACGTTTATTTGTGTGTCTGATAAATCTTGAATGTAATTATCTTAGGGATAATCCTTAGATTTTGAGAGTAATGGTATTTTTATATTATTAATTTTCACAGTATGAGTATAATATGATAATTCGGCTTGTAATGGCATGAGAATATTGTTTCCTAAGATTCCGTCGAATGTACTATTCGCAATTGGAATAATTAAAAATTCCATGGTCGATTTTTTTTTATTGAATTCACTTGGTAATGGCAAAATTATTTTAGTATGTATTATATTATCTTTAAATAATGTTCTAATAGTACGTGGTTTGTCTAGTTTAGTTTCGAAATGTTTTGGAAATATATTTTCTTTCAGAATAGAAGTTGCTGCTCCTGTATCTACTAATAATCTAAGTTTTTTATTACGAATATGAACATCTATGCAGGGTAATGGTCTGTTGAGGCAGGTGTTTGAAAATTTGCTGTATTTTGAGTAAGATGATCTACTTCCATTGGTTCTGGATCATTTCTTTTATTTTGTGTAGCAAATGGATTGCGATTATTATTAGAATAATTTCCACTTCTATTTGGTTGCCTATAGTTTTGTTCATTTTGGTTTCTATAGTTTGGATTATTGTGTCTATAAAAGTTCTGATTTTTGTTATTGAAATTCCTATAATTATTTGAATTTCCTGATTCGTTTTTATAATTTCTATCGTTTCTTTGATTTGCATTATAATAACTGTATTTTTATGATTTTTGTCGTTATAATTATTATTGTTATTCCCATTTCTATAATTTGGAGTATTTTTATCATTTTCATCATTATTATAATTATTCTCTTCTTTTGTCTAATGACAAGATTCTAATTTATAAAAAGCTTCACTTAAAGTTTTTATGCCATGATTAATTATAATCGAACTAGCATTTGGTGGAATTTTCTCACAAAATTTAGATATTAATGACACTTCATTATTGCTTGAATTATATTCTATTGGTTTATCTTCCGATATATAATATTTATTATTTAATCTGCAGAGAATGTCTGCATACGAATTATATAGCTGAGTAATATTTAAAAAAAAAACTTTGTCGGCTAGTTCCTTTAATTTTAAAAAGGACTCTTTTTCTCCAGAATTCCTAACTAATAATTTTTTTATTTCCTGCCAATTATTTGGGTCACCACCCCGTAATACTACTTCTCATGCACTATCTGTGATTTTAGATTTAATCTCATTTACTATAAATTCCTTTGATGCTTCATTATATAAACTCACTATACTTATTATGAAATCTACCTTTTTAATAAATATAATTAAATTACATGTTTTACCATTAAAATTTGGTAAATTCTTCAATGTTCAATTCAATTCAATTCAATTTGTTTATTTAATAACAATTGTACAAATAAGACATAGTCTTTTATAGTACATAAAAATAAAGGATAAGTGAATAAATACATACAAAATATTTACAAAATATATAAAAATATGCTTTAATTGATTTAATGATACATTATAAAAAAAAAAATTTTAGTTTTTTAATTAGAGAAATTGGAAAAAGATATTAACACTAAAAAATATGCTAAACGAAATAATCAAAAAAAAAAAAGTGTAGAAAATAGGGTATAAAGAAAAAACAGATCTAAGGAAGATATAAAGTAGAGAGAAAAAGAGGGGAAAAAAAATAAAGCTGAGAGGAAAACAAGATAATTACTTATCCTTAATACAAGACAGGGCGTTTAGAAAAGTTGGTATATTTAAAGAGATGAAAAATGCACAAATGCAGCAGTTTTGAATGATCCAGCCCCTATTATTTTTCTTATAACCGTGGGAAGCGAATTCCAAAGTTTTGTAACATGTATATAAAATAGACGAGAGGAGTTTAAATAGGCAAAGTAGGGAATAATAAGATTTAAAGTTCTGTTTGACTGGGCAAACTGTAGTTTTTCGTACAGATATACTGGTAATCTGGTGTTAATAATTTTATGCATAAAAATACAGCATCTTAAGTCAAGAAATTGCTGAAATGTACAATCGAGGACTAATTTATGATAGTGTGAAATATGCTCGTATCGACGCAGCCCATAAACATACCTAATCATGTCATTGAATGCAACTAGTAATTTATGTTGAGAGTGGGAGTCTAGCTTGCAGTATACTACCGTAGAGTAATCGATAATAGGCATGAATAAAGTTTTTATGAGTCTAAGTTTTGTAGCTACCGGGGTAAAGTTGGAAGAGACACTTAGCTTACGCAGCCCAGCGTAAATTCGCCCAATAACGAGATTAATGTGGTCAGTTCCAGATAACGAACGATTGAGTTTAAAACCAAGATTAGATACAATATCCACAAATTTGAGTTGCACGTTATTTAAGATTATTGGTGGTATTTCATCAGTGTTGTAAGGTCTTTTTGAGATACATAATATCAATTGTGATTTAGCTGCATTCAGTTTGAGTCCATTACTGACCGACCAACTGTGAATATTAAAAAGATCTTCGTTGAATCTAGCAATTAGATCTTCAATAAGACCAACGGGTCTAGATAAATATATTTGGGCATCGTCAGCATAGAGATGAATAGATACGTTGGAGCATACTTTCGGGAGGTCATTAATAAAAAGGCAGAATAAAATAGGACCTAAAATCGATCCTTGGGGTACTCCCGAAACCAACGACCAAAGAAGGGAGTAATTGCCATCACAAATAACCCTCTGGTGGTGATTAATCAAATAATTATTTATCAAACGCACTGATCGTTCACTAAACCCAAAATACAATCTAAGTTTCTGACAAAGCACTATCCACACAATCAAATGCCTTGGAAAAATCAAGCAAGCAAAGAAACGTTAAGTAATCCAAATCTAATTTGACTCTAATGTCATCAACAATTTTAATCATAGCTGTAGAGCAACTATGATGTTCACGAAAACCAGATTGAATCGGTGATAATAAACAATGCTCATTAAGATAGCATGAGATTTGGTTAGCAATAATTTTCTCCAAAACTTTCGACAGACAAGGTAGAATACTAATTGGCCGAAAGTCATTTACGGTCAAGGGTTGAATTTTTTTCGGAACTGGAATGACTTTTGCTAGCTTCCAAGCATCAGGAAAAGTGGACGATGTAATACAAAAGTTTATAATGTGTGTGAGACAGCTTATGAAATGCAGTAAGATCATTTTAATAAATCGAATTGAAATTCCATCCTCACCAACGGCGTTAGATTTTAGGGAACGTATTATATTTATTAACGACGTCAATTTCAGAAACGACTTCAAAATCAAAGTCAAAAAAGAACGATAGCCGATCATCAGGAACAAAACTTGGACTATCAGTAGAACCGGAAATAAATGCATTATTAAGATCATTGACATCAGGAATGTTATTAACAGAATTGATTTTACCAACACCAATAGACCGCAAATTGGCCCAAAGTTTTTTTGAGCTCTGATCTATACTCAACTTAGATAAAAAATATCTTTTTTTGGCCCTGCGGGTTATAAAAGTTGAATGATTCCGAGCACGGCAAAATATTTCCCAGTGCGTACTAGTACCTGTAAGTTTCCATTTAGAGTATGCTTTATTACGTACTTTCATAGCATTGCGGACCTCTGATGTAAACCAAGGACAGTTTCTATTAAGAATTGCTACAGTCTTAATAGGAACATGAGTGTCGAAAAGGTTCAATAATAATGTTTGTAAGTGATTTACTTTTATATTTATATCTGATGTGTAAAAGCAGTCATGCCATGGCTGAAAACTCGCATCTAATTGTAGAGCATTATTGTCAATGGATTCAAAATCTCTAAATTGGAAAGATGATGGTGAGGAAGAACGAGACAAATCAATATTATAGGTACAAAACAATAAGTCATGATCAGATACACCCGCGAGAGAGAGCTGATCCTGAAGTAGAATATTAGATAGATTTGAAACCATTATTAAATCAAGAAGACTAGGGGAAGCATTTGGAGCGAAACGTGTAGCATAACAGTTAACTATGGACAACCCGGAGGCAGCAGTAAGATCTAACAGTTGACGAGATAGTGTCAGATTTTAATAGGTCCGCATTAAGATCACCACATATTATTATATGTTCATACAAAGCAGTTAAATCAACACAACAAGGCATTTTATATTACCATCGCTTATTTCTATTAAGAGATATTCAACTTCGCTACCTACCGACTTTCTTAATATTTTTGTCTTTAATGATGTTCTACAGTATATCGCAACTCCTCCACCCGTTGTTGTAGTAATTCTATCGTTACGAATGAGATTATATCCAGGGATATTATATAATGGGCTAGCTGAATTAGTGTTTCCAGCATCTGAGTCAAACCAAGTCTCAGTAACGCAAATCAAATCAATTCCCAAACCATGCAGAATATACTTTAAATAGTCTAGCTTTGGTAGATTCAAACTTCGAGCGTTTAAATAAGCTATTTTAAGACCCTCTTGAGTATTCGATAATATTTTCATGACTGATCGTACACAAACTTTACCACCCACACCGTCTAATTGTGGACTAATAAAATCCATCACAACGGCAACGCGTACAAAAATAAAATAATAGGAGCACAATATTTAACAATTAATTGAAATTAGCAATAACAATCTGAAAAAAAGTGATTAGAAATAAAATATCTAATAATAAGTCTTGTATGAACGATAATAAAAAAGGAGAAATTTGAAAAAAAAAGAAAAAGAGGGGAAATATAAGAAAAAAGTTTAGAAATAAGAAGAAAAAATAATATAAATAGGAAAAAAAGAAATTAAGTAAAATAAATAAATATTAAAGAAAAAAGAATACATATATATTTAAGAGAATACAATGATATGTTTCTGTTTTGTTTTTTTGCGAATTAATGTAGAATATAGAAAATATACTTAAACATAAACGCAGCAATGGTGAACATACTCCAAATCGGTAATAACGACGGCGGCGGGAAGGGTTAGGTGGAAAAACATCAAAGTAAATCAGGATAGTGTTTTTGTCGATTGAATTTTCATTTCATTGTCATCTTTACTCTTTCTGACATACACATGACCATTGCGAGTTCTTGCCGAAAACAACAAACCTTCTCTGCGTAGTTGAAGAGCAGTTCGTAACAAAGAGCTGTTCTCCTGAGTTAAACTCTCGTTTATGTAAACACGAGTTGCCCTTGTGGTGGTGTTGTTGAGATCAGATGAATGAGGTTTGGTGTCTAGCTGTTCAACTGTCAGACCTCCATTCGATCGAAAGGCAGCAAGCAATGCACTTTGCTCCGTGTGAGAAGAGAGCCTGATAAGTAGAGGACAGTTACCATCGGTGGATTTGGTTTTAAGCCGAAAGGTATCGAAGTAGGGAGTTATCTGGTGGTGTAGTTTGGCAGCAATAGCTTTTGCCACATCAGCTGGTCGTTCATCAGGTTTCACTGGTATACCACGTACAATTACATCACAGAGCCGCTCTTTTCGATGCAAATCAGCAAGTTGCTCTTTAAGTTTTTGATTGTCAACTCGAAGTTCAGAAATGTCGCTCTCAAATTGTTGAATTCTGCTTTCAAGATCAGCTATAGCATCACTTATTTTTTATTGAAGTTACTTTCAAATTCCGAAAGCAAAGATTTAAATTTGTCGATTAAACCAGCCTCAAGATCTCGAAGTTGGTCAGATATTGTTGTTTTTTTATCTGTTACTTTCTTGGGTGGCAGTATTGATTTCAGTTTAGTGCTGCCTGATGCTGGTGAATTATTATTTGGAGAGGAGATTAAAGATTTCTCTTTAAGTTCTGACGTTTGTAGCCGCGTGCTCATATTAGTCATGGTGAATAATAAACGAAACCTCACAAAAACCAATTAATTATTTGCAAGAATAGTTTGTTATGTCGCACTTTGAAAAAAATAAAATGCACTCAAAATAAAAAGATGATTTGATTTAACTTTAATGTAAATTTAAAATTTAAAGTTTATCGTAACTGGTTAATTAATTTATAATAATCGGGAGCTAGTTAAAAGCACGTCTATTCTCTTGACATGTTCTCATGTTTTTTCTTTACTAGTTTTAAAGGATCAATATTTATGGTTGCCATTATTACCTGATTTTCTATATTTTTTGGCTGTTCAAGGTTTTCTTCAATTTCTTTTAATTGCTGGATTGCTGGATCTGTTCATTTTATAGTTGTTGAAATTTCTTCTTCCTCTTAATTATATTTTAACACAGCTGGTATCCTGTATAGTGTGAACTTCTTCATTTATTGAACACGTTGGGGCTTTCGACTTGGATAGTTCTGCCACGTATAGTTGTTCTTCCTTCTTTTTATATATTATTATTTTTTTTTATTGAACAATTTTTCACTTTAGGTAACACTTTTAACTTCTTATTTGTTGTTAATTTTATTTTGTTGAAGTTGTTTTCTTCTTAACTTTTGTTGAATTGATTTAAAATGCTCTTGAAAATCAGCTGTTGCTTCGTCCTCTATGCAACTTTGTGAGTTTACTTCTCCGTGTGGTTCCTTTACTTCCGGGACCTCTGCTGCCTTTTGAAGATTTATTTTTTCTGGTTGCATTAAGTTGCACTTTCTATTTTTTGCTAATTTCAATTAAACACTGTGAGTTCACTTCTTTTTATTTATTGTTTTGTTAATTTTAATTTAACACTATGAGTTCAGTTCTCTTCTCTTCTTTTACTTGTGGTGCTCCCTTTTGAAGATTTCCTTCTGGTTGCAATAAAATGCTTGATTTAATTATTTTATTCAGTCAAACACTCTCTCTACGAGATTTTGTAAAATTGTCCTTTACGGATCTTGGTTCACGATGTTTTTCACTGGATTATAGTATACAATTTATATTTGTTTGTCCTATGATACCGTTTTGTAATATCAATTTACTGGTAACTATTTCAATTAGTAAGAGGACGATCCCGAATTAAACTTTTAATAAAGTAAGACACATACATTGATCTTTCGAGATCCTACCGACAGCGCCAGTTTTAGATCGTGGAATCTAGTTTATTAAAAATATAAATTTTCGTTCTCTTTTAGAGAACGCAACCACTTTAAATAAAACACAAGTATTTTAAATTTAAAATTAAATATTTATTCGAAGCGTCAGATCCCCTACCGTCTGTCGGGAGAAATCTTCAGCTTATACGTAGAACTTTTAACTGCGAACTGAAACGTGAATGGTCACGGCCTCAAGATCTCGAAGTTGGTCAGATATTGTTGTTTTTTTATCTGTTACTTTCTTGGGTGGCAGTATTGATTTCAGTTTAGTGCTGCCTGATGCTGGTGAATTATTATTTGGAGAGGAGATTAAAGATTTCTCTTTAAGTTCTGACGTTTGTAGCCGCGTGCTCATATTAGTCATGGTGAATAATAAACGAAACCTCACAAAAACCAATTAATTATTTGCAAGAATAGTTTGTTATGTCGCACTTTGAAAAAAATAAAATGCACTCAAAATAAAAAGATGATTTGATTTAACTTTAATGTAAATTTAAAATTTAAAGTTTATCGTAACTGGTTAATTAATTTATAATAATCGGGAGCTAGTTAAAAGCACGTCTATTCTCTTGACATGTTCTCATGTTTTTTCTTTACTAGTTTTAAAGGATCAATATTTATGGTTGCCATTATTACCTGATTTTCTATATTTTTTGGCTGTTCAAGGTTTTCTTCAATTTCTTTTAATTGCTGGATTGCTGGATCTGTTCATTTTATAGTTGTTGAAATTTCTTCTTCCTCTTAATTATATTTTAACACAGCTGGTATCCTGTATAGTGTGAACTTCTTCATTTATTGAACACGTTGGGGCTTTCGACTTGGATAGTTCTGCCACGTATAGTTGTTCTTCCTTCTTTTTATATATTATTATTTTTTTTTATTGAACAATTTTTCACTTTAGGTAACACTTTTAACTTCTTATTTGTTGTTAATTTTATTTTGTTGAAGTTGTTTTCTTCTTAACTTTTGTTGAATTGATTTAAAATGCTCTTGAAAATCAGCTGTTGCTTCGTCCTCTATGCAACTTTGTGAGTTTACTTCTCCGTGTGGTTCCTTTACTTCCGGGACCTCTGCTGCCTTTTGAAGATTTATTTTTTCTGGTTGCATTAAGTTGCACTTTCTATTTTTTGCTAATTTCAATTAAACACTGTGAGTTCACTTCTTTTTATTTATTGTTTTGTTAATTTTAATTTAACACTATGAGTTCAGTTCTCTTCTCTTCTTTTACTTGTGGTGCTCCCTTTTGAAGATTTCCTTCTGGTTGCAATAAAATGCTTGATTTAATTATTTTATTCAGTCAAACACTCTCTCTACGAGATTTTGTAAAATTGTCCTTTACGGATCTTGGTTCACGATGTTTTTCACTGGATTATAGTATACAATTTATATTTGTTTGTCCTATGATACCGTTTTGTAATATCAATTTACTGGTAACTATTTCAATTAGTAAGAGGACGATCCCGAATTAAACTTTTAATAAAGTAAGACACATACATTGATCTTTCGAGATCCTACCGACAGCGCCAGTTTTAGATCGTGGAATCTAGTTTATTAAAAATATAAATTTTCGTTCTCTTTTAGAGAACGCAACCACTTTAAATAAAACACAAGTATTTTAAATTTAAAATTAAATATTTATTCGAAGCGTCAGATCCCCTACCGTCTGTCGGGAGAAATCTTCAGCTTATACGTAGAACTTTTAACTGCGAACTGAAACGTGAATGGTCAAAAAAACCCTTTTTATATCAATTAACTGTCTACTCAGCAAATCTATATTTGACTGTATATTTCAATAATTTGCTGACACCAGAAATCAGAAGTGAATTTTATTTGAGTATTAACTCACACAAGTTGCTGAGGGCGAAATGTGTTTATATGCAGTTTTACTGATTTCTTGTGATCGCATTACATTTGGTTTGATTATACAGGGTGTTATATTTATAATTGAATGTGAGGGTGTTCTAGGAATGTAACCGAGCATCACCCAGACCACCGTGTGTTCTTCAATGCACACCTTTCATATTCACATGGACGATTGCCTACTACTCGTACGGCCGGCACTATCGCCGGGAGACCTCGAGAACACAACGAAGAAGTAGTTTTAAATGAAATTGAAAGTGATCCCAGCGCTTTAGTACGTGCGATTGAAAGATCCACTGTGTTGCGGACGCCTATCTGTCTCTTGGCATCCGTGCATGGCATGTTTCTTCGCCACCATGGCCGAGTAGGTACATCTGGCTTCCGGTTAGATATCTGAAAGGAAAAGAAGGATAAATAATCCATATAAAGAAAAGTAGGTCCGATGAACTCAAACGAAACTGATCGTATCTACCCTCATAGTGTGTCATAATCCCGTATCCACAGAATCTAAAAGAAATAACCAAACAGAAATAACAAAGTTAATACATTAATAAGGTAAATAATAACTAACCTGGATGTAAACAGCACAAAATACCCGGGACGGGATGGCCTACGTCGGATACAAGTAAAAATAAATAATGATGAATTAAGTCACATTTGACAGAAGGGACAAGCTAGACCAAAAATTATATTAGAAAACTACGCACTTCCAATTACTGGAAGTGTTGATAATGGAAAATGAGATTGAGGTGGAAAGTGGAATTTTAGGAATTAGGTGAAGTAGAAAGTGACAGCTATCATTTAGGAGGCTGACAGAGGCACAAAATTCGAAAAATTAACCATTTTTATGTCTGCGATGGTGGAGTGCTTCACATTCCTGAAAGTAGGTGCAGGATTCCTCACGAAAGTCGTCTCGTTACTAGAGAAATAAATAAGAGAAAAAGTAACTGATACTGAACGTGGATATCGGATTTGCGGGGCACGATTTTTTTTTCCGCGGTAAATGGATTTATTATTAGAGAAGTGCAGGGATGTTTGGACTTCGATTGGAGAGATTCTGATCTTATTTTATTCGTCTGACCTGTTAAAGTTGCGGAGAAAGCTGACTCGGGGCTCTGTAGTAGGAACGGGTTCAGTAAAAGTATGATGCGGTTGTTTCGTTATGTGACGGCAAGTTAGGGATAGGTTTAATAGTGGGAGATCTGGTTTTGGTACCCGTAATCCTCATAAATCTGACGTTAGTCCAGGTAAATAGCAAAGGTAGCGGTCAGGTTGGAAAAAAAAACTAAAAAACTATGTTCACCACACTGGAATAATCGCACCGTGCAAACCTAACGAGGTGAGACTAGAAACCTGAAGAGTTTGGCAGTTTGAGCCACCCTGTGGTCTGGAAGGCTTCGGTCTGAAAAAGAGGGGAAGACTATTACATAATAATACAAATAGATGATAACGGGCGATGTAGGATAAATACGATTCAGAGAGGGGAACCGAAAACTCATCTGTGAGGTGGTGCGATGGTACGGTTCTTATATACCCCGTCAGTTTTTACTGTTTTTTTTATGGAAGAACTTACCATTTTACCCTACTTAAATGTCAAGTCGCTTTGAGTTGAAATTTATCCGGGGGCGGAGATAGTTCACATCTGGCGGTCAGATAGATTTTTGTTGTTAAAAGGAAAACGTTATAAGGCAAGATAGTGTGGTTTAAACCGCCAGTACAACGATTAAAAAATTAATTTAATTTTTTAGTGCTGAAAGTGGGTACCATTAATGCAAGATGTGAGTAGTACGGTTGCTTATTCTATAAAATTATATAGCGATACCTACACGGAGACGGCAATACAGCAGCATAGTGAAGAAAGAGAAATCGTCAGAAAGAAGAAAAATTTAAGCATGATATAGTAGTAGTAGTTAGTAGTAGTAGAGTGAAACAAGAAAATTAAAAAAAAAAACATTCAAAAGAAAGAAAAATAGGTTTCGTTGTCCGAAGTGGTACTAATTTAGTTCCCGTTTTTATTGGTTAGGTTTAGTTGGCGGCCTCCGGCCATAGCGAAGAAAAGTCGGGCCGCCAACAGTTTTTGGATATCGAGGATAACGTGTCTGGTTGCGGTTACTAGAGGCTACGCCTGTACGCCCAGATCGAGTCGCCCTTGGAAGACCCAACAACCCACCAACTCCAAACGTTCGGAGGGAGTTGTATGGGTCGTCTGAACGTGCCCGAAGTCAGAATAGGAACCCCATGCAAAAAGGGGTCACGTGAGTCCTTCTAAAAAAATAGAAACTTAAAGCTCCACAAAGCTAGAGCAACAAAAAATTAAACCTATTTAAGGCGAACAAAATATTTAAATCTATAAACAAAAACCTAAACTATTTAAAAGACAAATCTACCTAAATCTATAAAATAAAAAAGGAAAAGAAAAAAACTTAAATCTTTTTGAAGGTTACAATTATCTACATAAAACTCTTAAAGCTACAAAAAAAAAAGAAAACTAATTAAAGTTATGCGACAAGCAGGTCAAAACTAAGTTTTGCTGGATTACCTACTAGCTAGATAAATAACTACTTAAAATGAAATTTAACCTATTCGATATACATACATGGCAAGAACTAATTTATGAAGCTAGATAAATACCTACCTAAAATTAAATTTAATTGATCAAAAAGAAAAGTAAACCTATCAATAACAACTTCATAAAGCTTTTTAAATACCTACCTAAAACCAATTAAGATCATTCAATAAAAAAAATCTATTAGCTACGGTTTTTTTTTTTAAAGCCGCTTAAATACCTACTTACAACTTATTAAAGCTTTGCGAAAAAAAAGAAAATACTATCAAAGTCGAATTTATAAAGCTATTTAAATCGAATTAAAATCTATTCGAAAAACCTATTAATTACCAATTGTTAAAGTTACCTAAATACCTTCTTATAAATAAATATAATCAATCCGAAAAATCTATCTAATACCAATTGTTAAAGCTACCTAAATACCTTCTTAATACTAAATTTAGTTTATCAGAAAACTACTATCAAAAACAAATTCTGTCTTTTTTTATTGTAAAATTGATCTTATTATCTGCAGCTTTAAAGATTTTTGTAATCCTCCCTTATTGTGTCCCACCTAGATTCTGAAACTCGATAATTTTTTTCTGGAATGTGTAATCGCTTTGATTTATAGTTAGTTTTGAATGTCCTACAATCAGCAGCGCCCTGGTGTGGTGAAAAGTCCGTCTGATATATTTCCTTTTATTTTCAAGTCTAATATGTGTTTTGTTGGGAGGTGTCGGGGGCAAGATCCCCCCCCATTCGGGCGAGCTAACTGCCGAGCATCGCTAGCAGATCGCGTTCCCGAGCTAGACATTACGTTTCCTTCCCTTTCCGTTCCTCATTCCTACCTTATATTGTTTCCTACCCATCCACCTTACTGACTCCTCTCCTCGCTTCCTCTTGCCACGCAACAACTGGAATACCAAAAAGCATTGCTCATCGAATTTTAAAACAAAATAATCACCACCCGTACCATGTACAACCTGTACAAAGTTTGCTATCTCGGGACTACGGTCCCAGAGTCGATTTTTGCAGAACAATGTTGGCGAAAAATAGTGAAGACCCGCAATTTCTCAACCACATTTTATGGACTGACGAATAAACATTTAAAAAGACGGTTATTTGAATTAACATTTACATGAGTGGCACCAAGAAAATCCGCATTTAATTCGTGAAGACCGCTCTCAATGTCAATTTAAAGTAAATATGTGGACCAGAATTTTAAATGGACAAATAATTGGACCATTTGAGCTGCCAGAAAATTTAAATGGCAACAGTTACCTGCATTTTTTACAAAATAATTTGCCAACTTTATTAGAAGACTCAACATCTACCGAGACATGTGGTTTCAACAAGATGGTTGCGCAGCGCATTATGCAGGAGAAGAAATAAATTCAAGGAGATTCGGGCGCCTAATGAACAGATCTTTTCTGCAGCGGTGCCGAGGGTAGACAATTTGAGCATTTGCTTTAGATTTATCAATAAAATAAATGTATTCAAACATTTTCTTTTGTTTCATTAAGATTAAAGTTTTCCAGAATACATCAATAGGGTAAATTTCCAATTTTTTAGTCAGAATTTTAAATGCTCCAAAACGTTTTAAATGTTGATAATATTTTTTACGGTGGAATAAGTAGCAAGTGTTGTTACACTTACACCATACAATCAAACAAAAGAGTGCATCGTATACATATGCACATAAATCCAACGCAACACTAAGATCAATGTTCACGAACACCAAAGCTCCAGTCGACAAAGAACAACAACACAATGTCGTCTATGAAATAAGCTGCGATGGTAAAGAGGGGGAAGCGTGCAATTTGGTATATATTGGAACAGCGAAAAGACTGCTAGGTATAAGAATGACAGAGCATAAAGCAGACATTAAAAAATTAAAAGAATCAACGGGTCTCTCACAGCATATACTTGACAGCGGACACAGAGCCAACTTTGACGATGTAAGAGTACTGGGCAAGGAAAAGAGAATGAATGCGATATTTACTCTTGAGAGTCTGCGAATTCAACAAAAAATAACCAAAACAATGAATACACAAGAGGATAGAGACAATACGATCGTGAGCTATGCTTTGGCAATTCAATAAGTACCTGCATAAACTACTGTGATAAAATTTTTTGTTTGTTCCGTAAAGTAATAAGTATTTTTTATGTTAAATTATTTTTATGTTAATTTATTTTGTTTTGTTTTAAATTAAATTATAAAAAATAATCTATCTTCAAAAGTTCAAATAATGGGCACGTTCAATCACAAAATCTAAAAATTCAGATCTGAATTTTTGTTGTTGAACGCACAAAAAATCTGAATGTTCGGTTGAAAGCTGTTGTGTCAAATGCTAGCATTTACCCATAGTATTTACATTAAAACGGAATAATATAGAACTTTCATTTTATTCTTCAAGTAAAAAATTAGGCATCCGTAGTTCTGGTTATGATATATGTAACTTAATCAGCAACAAAATATAGCAAGACTATGCAAAGTTCAATGAAAAAATAATTCCAAAATATTGCGATGGAGAATTCTGGGAACATTTTCTTAAGAATAGTCAATCTTCTGATTTAAAAACTCACTTAACAATAAGCAATTAGTTCTTCTTTGTAATAAAATATTAATTTGTTCGTGATGAAAATTAATCACAACAAATCAACCACTAACCAGAGCGAAAATCATAAAGTTTAACTTCTATGTAGAGTACTTCAACATTTCCCCCACCACTATCAATTTATTCTGAATTTTCAGATGAGAATTTTTGGCTGAAAATTCAGATGAAACGTCAGCAAACGTAACTAAAAGTCATCTAACTTTTGATGGCAGCTGGCCAATCAGAAGCTCCAAAAATTCAGATGTAAAACGTAATGCGTTGAACGCGCCCAATGTAAATTCAACAGAGTAAAATCAAAAATCAGTAAATTTCCCATTCAGAAATATAATTATTAAGAATGTAAAATTAATAAATACAAATCTAGATACACCCCTGAAGAAGTCGTGAATAACGAAGAAACGTTGGGAAAGATGAAATAAACTTGTTTTATTTGCATTTAAAAACAAATTGACCAAAAAAGCCTGCTTAAACTAGTTAAAAATATAATTGAAAATAATTGGTCACATAATATAATCGTTAAGCAAAATATGTTACAGGGTGATTCGCATAAGGTGTGACAAAAAGCTAGAGCGTGTAGATTGGGTCCAGACATGACAAAAATTTCATAAGAGGGGTCTTTCTCTCCCGTTTAGCCAGGAGGGGCAATTTTCTAAAAAAAATATTAAAAAACAACGGTAATACTAATAATGGTATGCTATACTTTTTTGTAAGGCTTGAAATCTCTACTTTTATTTTATTTTATTTTATTTTATTTTATTTTATTTTATTTTTAAATAATGTTGTTTTAGTGAACAGTTTTTGAAAAAAATAATTTTCAATCTCAAAATTTTGAAGAAAACAAATTTAAAAATTTTGTTCAAAATTTTACTTTATTAAGTAGTACTTTTATTTTCAATATTTAATGCTCTTATTAATTTTTTTTTTAAACGCCAAAACCAGATGCTAAATCTCTTGTAGTTCTTTAGAAAATTGAAAATAACAGAAATAAAATTCCCATTCCGTTGCTTAAGTTTCTCTTAGCATCCTATTTCCACTACGTAGGTAGTAAAGTAGATTTAGTTATTTTCAATTTCCTCAAAAGGTTTTCTGTTTTTGACTAAACATTAAAAAGAGCATTGAATTTTAAAAACAAAAATAGTAATTAATGACGTACATTTTTGAAAAAAAATTGTTTGAAATACTTTTTTCATTTTTCTTAGAACTGAGTTTTTCAAAAACGGTTCCCTAAAACAACTTAATTTAAAAGGAAAATAAAAGAAAGAAAGAGTGTTTGACCTTCAATTTATAGGAGTATTATTACATTATTATTGTTATTGCCCCTTTGCCCCACCGTAGTTACGCCACTGGTTGAGTGTATCCCTTAGCAACCAGTTTAGTCTTCCTGCGTTCGACTGAGCCATCAGGATTGAATTTTGTCTTATAGACCCATCTGCAACCGACAATATTGGCATTTTTTGGGCGATCTACAAGCTCCCATGTCCCATTTTTATTGAGGAGCTCCATTTTCATTTTTATTGCGTCTTTCCATTCATTTACATGTTTAGACATTTCTATTTCCTTTATTATTTTTGGGTCGGTTGGGTTCACCAGATGAGCAGATTCACTACGTGGCATATTGAAATCTGCCTCAGCATCTTCAAAAGTTTCCTTTTTTTCTTATTTGTTCTCTTTTGTTTCCAGCTCACTTAAATCCTCCTTTTCTAAATCTATAACTTTTATTTGTATATCATCTTGTTCTAAACCATAATTAAGATAATTATTTTTATTTTTGCTTCTAAAGAGATAACATTTCTACTTTTTAAAATTTCACGACTGCAGGCCTTAGCATCTTCATAGTAGCCGATTAAAACGTATTCTTCGTTTTCAGACCACATTGCCCATTTTTCCCATCTTTGATGAAAGCAAAAGCTTTCGAACCGATTTCTCGAAAGTTAGAAACATTTGGTAATTTTTTAGTCCACAGTTCTGCTGGTGTTTTTTTTTTATTATTCGGCTCAGTGGGCAGCGTTGCCAACCACTTTGGGCAAAATAATGCCTCACTTGGAAAAGAAAGATGCCTTTTTCAAGAAAAAAAAAGCCTCACCTAATTTTTTTTTAAATTAAACACAATAAATATGATTTAAATAACGAAACGATCCTTTATTGAAAAAAAACACAATAATTATTACTTTAAACGACTTTGGTTTCTGGAAAACGGCTCAACGATTTTGATGAAATTTTCACAGTTTGCTCTAATGCAAGAGAAAAAAATAAAAAAAATTGTCTGTCAATTCCGCCCACCGCCACGCCCACTTTTTTATTTCACAATTTCTCGAAAATCCCTCTATTTCTTGGAGATGACTCATATGATTTGGATGAAACCCTCAGATTTTGTTCTTTTGTGCAAGAGACAAATTAAAAAAAAAAATAGTTTTAGTACAATCCGCCCATTGCCACGCCCACTTTTATCATATCTTGGTTTCTCGAAAACGGCTCTAACGATTTGGAAGAAATTTTCAGAATTTGTTTTTATGAGCAAAAAATATGGAAATAAAATTAAAAATATCATAATCGGGATCCGCCCACTGCCCCGCCCACTTTTCTTATTACTTTGTTTTTTCGGAAACAACTTAACAATTTTAATAACTTTTTCAGAGTTTCTTTTTATGAACGAGAACAACATTAAAATTTAAGACTTAGTTAAATCCGCCCACTGCCACGCCCACTTTTATGATTTGTTGGTTTCTCTGAAACGGCTTCAACGATTTGTGTGAAATTTTAAGACTTTGTTTCCGTGGGCGAGAAATAATTGTGAATTTGGTTTTATTTAAAATTCACCCACTGCCACGCCCATTTTTTATTCATTTCTTGGTTTCTCGGAAAGGGAGACTGACACAACTGAGAAAACCAAAACTACGAAAGACTGAACTTCTCAGTACAAAACTGCGCAGTACAAAACTACTAATGAACACAACTGTGCAGTACAGAACTTCTAACGACCAAAACTACTCGCGACAGTTATAAACACTCAACTGTACCTCAAGCAGGAAATAAGAGGAAATAATTAAATAAATAAGATCGCTAATGATCTACAAACATCCTAGTAAAGATTACCACAGGTAACAAGATACAATACATAACAGACATTTTATGATCAACCAATCAAGATGATAACAATAAAACAAGATAAAATAAAATACATAACAGATATTTTATGACCAACCAAATAACAAAATAAGATAAAGATACAAAAAGTAATTAACCAACACTACCATAAACCCTGAGGACAAGAAAACCAACTCATCAGGATAACGATATAAATAGATTCAACACGGAAGGAATTTGCCAGTAGTTGCAGAGTAGTATGTAAGAACTATGTATGTAAAAGCCAAATTTGCTTATAAATAGGAGAAAAACAAAGTATCCTGAAAGTGTAATCAATTGTGAACTAAAAGGAAGAAACCAACAAAGTGATTCCCATTCGCTCTATAAAGCCAGTATCCAGCAATAGATTGGAGAACAGCATTCTAAGAAGCAGAGCAAATTATTGGAAAATTATAGTAAGAAATTATTTTTAAGAAGTGAAACAAAAATTGTTAAAATGACTACAACAACTATAGATATAAAACAAATAATTGAATTAGCTATTGAACAGGATACTGCTCAACAGCAGAATCAAATAGATGAATTAACAAAAAAATTTGAAAATTTAACAGTTCCAAATAATGTAACAGACTATAAAAACAAACGATAGATCCACAAATACTAGACAATGAAAGTCTTGACATTATTAAAAGTTTACCAACTTTCGAAGGTAGCAATGAGGGAAATGTGAGTTGGCGAGAAGCTTGTCAAAATAGTATGAGTCTCTACACTCCTGGAAGTAGACGATATTTTGCTGCTTTAAGCATAATGAGAAATAAAATAGTTGGTCATGCAAATTCAGTTCTTACCAGTCATGGTATGGTACTTAACCTTGAAGCCATTTTAAGTAGATTAGACTTCGCCTACGCGGATAAAAGACCAATACATGTTTTAAATCATGAATTAAGTATGATAACACAGGGCAGAAAAACGTTAATAGAATTCTATAATGAAGTTACGGAAAAATTAACATTAATAATAAATAAAGTTATAATGACATATGGTACTTATAGTGAAACCACTGAGAAATTCAATGAATCATATAGGAAAAATGCATTAATAGCATTTATAAATGGTCTTCATCAGCCAATGTCTGATACGGTATTTAACGGGTGATTTTATAGCTGGTTTGGTTTTGGCAACACTGGTTTTGACAGTTGACGTGTGTTTAGTACCTTGTGTCACTGTCAAACAGCTTCAGTTTGGTTTGCAATTTAACCATGGATCGTCTTACAAATGAACAACGCTTGCAAATTATTGAATTTTACTATCAAAATTCGTGCTCGGTTCGAAATGTTCATCGCGCGCTGCTTGTGTTCAGCGATGAGGCTCATTTTTGGTTGAATGGGTACGTAAATAAGCAAAATTGCCGCATTTGGAGTGAAGATCAGCCAGAAGCATTGCAACAGCTACCAATGCATCCCGAAAAAGCCACTGTTTGGTGCGGTTTATGGGCCGGCGGCATTATTGGGCCTATTTCTTCAAAGATGATGCGAATCGCAGCGTTACTGTCAATGGTGAACGCTACCGAGCGACGATAACAAACTTTTTTTTGCCCGAAATGGAAGTTCTTGACTTGCATTATATGTGGTTTCAACAAGACGGTGCCACATGCCACACAGCACGCGAAACAATGGCGCAATTGCGAGGCGAGTTTGGTGAACAGTTAATTTCACGTTTCGGGCCGGTCAATTGGCCGCCTAGATCGTGCGATTTGACACCATTAGATTATTTTTTGTGGGGGTTTGTCAAGGCTAATGTCTATAGGGACAAGCCCGCTTCAATTGACGCACTGGAAGCCAACATCCATGCATTCATTCGTGAGATACCGGCCGATATGTGTGAAAGAGTATGCCAAAATTGGACTCAGCGGATGGGCTACCTGAGACGCAGCCGCGGTCAACATTTGCATGAAATTATCTTTAAACATTAAATTGCAAGGCAAACTATCGATTTAAATAAATATTTCATTCATTTTTTCGATTTTTTTGTGTTTTTTTTTTTTTAAAAGTTCTAAGCCTCTTAAAAAATCACCCGTTAGTATGAAACCTGAAGATTTGCCCAATGCATTAGCCCAGGCTCAGGAGTTAGAAAGCAACAAAACAAGAAGTACATTTCTGAATCAATACAATCAAAGAAATAATATTAGGAACGAAACATACGGTATTACATTAAGATACCAACAAAAACCCCAAAATAGTTATCAACAAACAAATAGGGCTAGCCACCAGAGTCCAGATCCAATGGAATTAGGATCTTCAGCTTATAGAAAAGTAACTCCACAGGAAATGCAAAGATTTAGACAGGTACATAATAATCAGAATAATCCATTTAGGAATACTTACAATCAATTTAATCAAAATAGGAATTTTAATAGAAATTTCAGTCAGAATAATAATCAAAATAATAATATTAAAAGAGAAAGAGAACAAAGTGTTCAATTAAGCTCCCAACCACCAAACAAAGTAAGGATAAACAACATTCAAGAGAATCATTTTTTAGACGGAACGTGGGATTACCCCACATATACAGAAGAATAAATAGCAAATGGTTAAAAATATTAAAAGATACTGGAGCAACATCTTGTTACACGTCTCCAAAAATATTTAGTGATAAGAAAACATTGGGAATTAATAAAAGAGTAAAAACCGTGAATGGGTTTACAATTATTAAATATTATTATGAAATATATATTTTTGATAGAGTGGTTCGATTTTACGAAATTGAGAACCTAGAAGCAGATTGCTTGATAGGTTACAATCTTTTGCGAAGTGCAAATATAAATTTAAATTTAGAAAGAAATTTATTGATATACAATAATAAAGCAGAAAGGATGTTCATGGATGGCGAACCATTTCCATGGGAGAGTAATATAACACAAACAGGAAATGAAATTAAAGTTACCTTAGAGTCATCAAGTACGACTGACTAACGTTCTATTTACAGTCTCGAACCACGCCTTAATAACCAAGTAATCGAAAAAGTACAATCAGATCAAAACGTTGATATTCTGAATAAACAAGTTCGTTCCGTTATCGAAAAAATACATTCAAAAATAAATATTACATTGCCATTCCGTACAGATGTGGTGGCAGAAATAAAAACTAATATAGAATCACCAATATGGACAAAACAGTATCCATATCCATTAAGTGCCCCAGAATTTATAAACAAGGAAATAAGTAAAATGCTAAAAGATAATATTATTAGGCCAAGTAAAAGTCCATATTCAAGTCCAGTGTGGGTAGTACCAAAAAAGGGTTCAACGAAGATGGAACACCTAAGAGCAGGTTAGGCATCGACTTTAAGAAACTCAATGAACACACTATAAGTGACAAATATCCAATCCCAGACACAAATGTTATTTTAAGCAATTTGGGAAAATCTAAATACTTTTCAACGATAGATTTAGAAAGTGGATTTCATCAGATATTAATGAAAGAATCTGATATTCAAAAGACATCATTTTCCGTGAATAATGGTAAATACGAATATATACGCTTGCCTTTTGGTCTAAAGAACGCACCTTCTAATTATATTCCAAAGACCTATGGATGATATTCTTAAGCCATACATCGGAAAATTCTGTCATGTATACATTGACGACATTATAGTTTTTTCAAAAAATATCGAAGAACATACTCAACACCTGAATGAAATAATAAAAATATTGAAAGAAGCAAGTATGAAAATATCATTAGACAAATCTAAATTCTATCAAACAGAGGTGGAATTTTTGGGATATGTTATCAGTGAGAATATAATTACTACCGATCCCAAGAAAATTACCACAATTAAAGAATATCCAGAACCAGAAAACCTCAGACAATTAAGAAGCTTCTTAGGAATGACAGGGTACTATCGTAAATGTATACAAAACTATGCTCAGATAACTAAACCCTTAACAATTCATTTAAATGGTGAAAATGGGAAGATATCAAAGAACCAGAGTAAGAAATGTAATATAAACATTGGAAATGAGGGTAGAAAAGCATTTATTAAACTAAAAGAATATTTAGTCGAAAATGTAAGGTTGACACAACCTGATTTTAAGAAAAAATTTATATTAACTACTGATGCCAGTAATGATGCAATCGGAGGGGTATTGTCACAAGATGACAAACCAATTATATTCATTTCGAAAACGCTGAATAAAACAGAGAAAAATTATGCAGCAAACGAAAAAGAACTTTTTTAAGGAATTATTTGTACGGAGTTGCAGACCTAGAAATACATACTGATCATCAACCACTTACGTACTCAGTATCAAAAAGAAACCCAAATATAAAAATGAAGCGCTGGCATGCTATAATTGTAGAATATGCACCGAAAATTATATACAAACCAGGTAAAGATAACGTTGTCGTGGATGCACTAAGCCGGAAAAACCTAAATATAACAACAAATTCAAGTCAAACTATTCATTCCGCTGAAAGCAGTGATAACAAACAAATAGAGACGACATCCTTGCCTGTTAATTGTTTTAAGCAACAGATAATATTAAATAAAGGCAATATAAGTTCAGAAAATATTGAGACATGTTTTAATAAACTAAAGTGGTATACAATAACATATACAAACACTGATCAGGTCATCACTCTATTTAAAAAATATATAGTTCCAGGTACAGTATGTATCTATGCTTCAGATGAAGATCTATACGAAGTTAAAAGTAAACTTCTCAAAACATTCAGTAATAAATTTTTACGATCTAAAATAACTATATGCACAGGATATACCGAACAAAGAAGACCAGTTGAACATAATCACTGATACACACAAAAGAGCACACAGAGGAACTCTTGAAAATTATAATCAAATAAAGACAATATACTACTGGCCAAACATGAAGAAACAAATTTCTTCATATACAAATACCTGTGTTGTTTGCAACGAAAACAAATACGATCGGAAACCAATAAAATTTCCTATAGGTACTAAACCCATACCAGAAAAAGAAGGTGAACAGCTACATATAGATATTTTTTATGCAAGCAAAGAAATATACCTTACAGTCGTAGATAGTTATTCAAAGTTCTTAGTCGTACATCCTCTTGAATCTAAAGTTGGTATCGAACTCGAATTACTAAAAATTTTAAATATATTTCCTTATGCGAAAAACGTTATATGCGATAACGAATCCGTTTTCAAGTCCGTGTTCTTTAAAAATACTTTAGAAAGAAAGAAAATCGAAATATATTATGTACCAGTTAGTTATTCTACGACAAACGGACAAGTAGAACGTACTCATTGTACACTAATCGAAATAACTCGCTGTATTAAAGCAGAATACAACATAATAGATGATAAGCAGGCAGTGCTAGAAGCAGCACATAAATATAACGAAACAGTTCACTCTGTAACAGGCCTAAGACCCCAGGAAGTGTTATTCAACAAGGTAAAACACAATCTTAGGGAGATTTTGAAAAAAACAATTAAAAATGTTAAAGACACATAATGAAAATCGTGAAAGTAGAGAGTTTAAGAAAAACGAAATAGTTTATGTGAAAAACCACGGCACTGAAAGAAATAAATTAAAAAAGAGGTTTAATCGTACCAAAGTAATAGATGAAAAAAAGATCAAATATTAACTAACAAAGGTAAAATACATAAAGATAATATTAAATCGTAGATTTTTATTCTTTGCAGGAAATAGACTTCATAAAACATATTATTATTTTTATTACAATAAGAAATATTATTTTAATAAGATCAGATGTAATAGATTATTCTAGGAGTAAATATTTACTTATAGAAAATGGTAATACAGCAGTTTATAAAGAATATGGAACGTTATTCCACATGACAAACATTACTTATATTAATGAAATCATAGCGGAATTAGAAAAAGAATCAAACGTAGAAAACTTAAAGTATGATTTTACCACCTTAAATTTAGACGAAAACGCAGAAATAATGTCAGAAATAACCTTAATGAGGACACTAATAGATGAAGTTAGAATTACCAGGTTGAAAAGAGCAATCAATACTATAGGAACAATACTTAGTTGGATATCAGGAGTACCTGACCATGATGATCATTTACTAGTAGAAAACAAATTAAATGAATTAATTTATAATAATAATAAACAAGCAACTACAAATTCACAGATCTTTCAAGCTATCCAAGAAATTACTAAAGTTTTAAATACTGAAAAAATACATTAAAAACAAGAAGATTACAAGAAAGAAACAAATTAATAATACTAGAGTTGCAAAACTTTATTCAAACTATTGCTTTAAGCAAAGCTAAAGTTTTAAACCCAATCATATTAAATAAAAAAGATATTCAAAAAATAACAAATAATGAACATGGAACTTGTAATGAAGAATTACACCCCCCCCCCGGCCTACGGGCATGCGTACATCATGAAGAGCTTGCAAGCATGCATGCAGCCCAAGGGCTCATCAGCCACTAGGTTAAAAGGAATAAAGAAACACCTCGACCTGCATGAGCAACCTCACTACAAAAAATACAATGCAGTGGTGAATATACACAAGCAAAGACCAGTAGACTCGATGGTGAAATACAACGTAGATAAGCAAACCAGTCGTTCCCCTTTCCTTGTTCGTGGTAGCTAATCACCATTAGTAATGATAAACCACAATAGTATGGAGAAGCAGAGCCGACCAGAAACTACGATCCTCCCCACCACCCTACATCCTACAAAAGGAAATATATATAGGCGAAGTATAGTTGATCACGTGACCCTTTCCATCATACCCTATGGAAAATTACACTTCGTCGCGGTAGAGCTCACACTTACTTCTACCGCAAAGGAGGATAAGTAAAGGCTATATAAACCCAATAAATATACAGCAACATAGACTAAAAATAATAAGTCAGTCGACAAGGAGCACCGGACCGAGCAACAAGTGTCGAGTAGCCGAAGACAAAGCTTGTAAACAGATAAAAAGGTAATTGTTCTAAGACTTCCCCCCACCAGTGGTAAGGGGTCTTGGAAGAAAATTTGATAGCCAGCGAAAGCTGTTGATAGCCGGCGAAGGCCGTGATAGCCGGTGTAAACCGTTGATAACCAGCGAAAGCTGTTGATAGCCGGCAAAAGCCGTTGATAGCCGGTGTAAACCGTTGATAGCCAGTGAAAGCTGTTGATAGCCGGCGAAGGCCGTGATAGCCGGTGTAAACCGTTAATAACCAGCGAAAGCTGTTGAAAGCCGGCAAAAGCCGTTGATAGCCGGTGTAAACCGTTGATAGCCAGTGAAAGCTGTTGATAGCCGGCGAAGGCCGTGATAGCCGGTGTAAACCGTTGATAGCCAGCGAAAGCTGTTGATAGCCGGCAAAAGCCGTTGATAGCCGGTGTAAACCGTTGATAGCCAGCGAAAGCTGTTGATAGCCGGCGAAAGCCGTGATAGCCGGTGTAAACCGTTGATAGCCAGCGAAAGCTGTTGATAGCCGGCAAAAGCCGTTGATCGCCGGGGCAAACCGTTGATAGCCAGCGAAAGCTGTTGATAGCCGGCAAAAGCCGTTGATAGCCGGTGTAAACCGTTGATATCCAGTGAAAGCTGTTGATAGCCGGCGAAGGCCGTGATAGCCGGTGTAAACCGTTGATAGCCAGCGAAAGCTGTTGATAGCCGGCAAAAGCCGTTGATAGCCGGTGTAAACCGTTGATAGCCAGCGAAAGCTTTTGGTAGCCGGCGAAAGCCATGACAGCCGGTGTAAACCGTTGATAGCCATCGAAAGCTGTTGATAGCCGGCGAAGGCCGTGATAGCCGGTGTAAGCCGTTGATAGACAGTGAGAAACAACAGTTGCCGATATCCTGCAAGATCAGGAGATAGCCCGTGAAGACCAGAGATGATCAACGAAGTTGTTAACTGCAGAGGAGACTTTTAATACCCAGGAGCAAGCGACGTATATCAGAAGGCGAAGAAGCACCAGCGGCCGCACCAGACCCGAATACTGTCTAGTTAAACTTAAATAATATAATATTGTGAAACAAACAATAAAGAGAGTTAAAATAAACAAATAATAGACCTTTAAACTAAAGCTTCGTACTTACTTTAGTTAGTACCCTGGAGACCGGCGAGCGAAACCTCAGCCTTAGACAACAAAGTACATCTCAAATTGGCGCCCGAGCAGGGACTTTTAAGGTCCATACCAAATAAACTCTTGATGCTTAAACCAGGCCCGAATTGAAACGCATCATACCGAACCGAACCGAACCGCACCGAAATAAAATCCCTCGAGGTACAAAAAAAAAAATCCAGAAATTTATACCGAACCGAACCAAACCGTACCGAACCGAACCGAACCGAACCGAAATAAAATCCTTCGTGGTACAAAAAAATTAAATCAAGATAAGTAAACCGAACCGAACCGCACCGAACCGCACCGAACCAAACCGAACCGAACCGCACCGAAATAAAATCCCTCGAGGTACAAAAAAAAAAAAAAAAAATAATAATAATAAAATCCAGAAATACCGAAACGACCTAATCGCATCATACCGAACCATCCCGTAATAAGATCCCATAAAATCACGGGGAACAAAAAAAAAAAAAAACTCGCAATATACCGAACCGAATCAGAACAGTAATACCAACACAAAAATGTCAGACACCGAAGAATGTTTTGACATATTCGCCAGCATAGGAGCGATATACCTACTCAACAAAAGTGAGCTCATGGAACGAATGGCGCACTCAGGGGTTAACACGGAGGGCACTTTAACTACACTCCGTCTACGTTTTAGTGCTTACATAAAATAGGCGCGGGCTCGAAAATCCACTCAAAACCTCTGCGAGGAAGTGGAAAAATTAGCCATAGAGCGAGAGTACCCAGTTAACTCAGGAGAGTCCAGTCTAAGGACACCAAACCCGGCGAATGCTTTAGGAGACGCACCCACGACCGAAGGAAATAAACTGCCAGAAAAAGTGGCATATAAGGATTATTTCTACCCGGTTCTCAGACTCCCAACATTGGGCATTCCTACTCACACAACCACCGCCCCTACGACTTCAGCGACTTCCGCGAATCCCTTAACATTATATCCGGCCACAGCTGACCGATTAACCTGGTTGCAAGAATACAGAAAGTTCTATTACCCGCAGGGTTTCACCTGCGAGTAAATCCCCTAGTCGAGAGGCGGAGGTAATGAATATAGTCAGAAAATGGGGCCTCAAATTCGATGCGTCTGGCAACGCACTGGAATTTATAAAGCGAATCGAAGAACTAACCGAGTGCTACAAAATCCTGCCCAACGAAATGCTACGTACACTTCCAGAAATATGCAGAGGAACGGTTCTGGAGTGGTTTCGAATAAATCGGGACGGGTTTAAAGCTTGGCCGGATTTGGTCAAGGCGTTCTTAGAACATTTCCTTCCAGTCCGTTTCATAAACAAGCTAGAAGACGAAATCGCCAAAAAGAGGCAAGGTCCTCGAGAAAAGGCTAAAGAGTTCATCCAAGCAACTCAGTATTTGATCCATCAACATCCCACGATGCGATCAACGAGAGTATCGACCGGATTTACGATCGGCTTAGACCTGAATATCATTTTTATATCCGTCGGCACGATTTCAGAACCTTGGAGGAATTGACCGGGCTGGCAGAGGAATTCGAATACATCCAGAAAGAAAGCCAAAACCAGACCCCGGCGGTTCTAGCTAGACCGACCCAGAGGACTTACCCGGCGACACCTCGTTTCCCAAACGACCGTAACCCGGCACCACCACCATTAGACCCATATGACCGAATGACCCACTGTTGGAACTGCAAGCAGCGGGGGCATTCTAAGGCAAATTGCCGCCGCCCTTTCCGGATGTTCTGCTCCTTTTGTGGTGAAGATGGGCGAATGACTAGAGATTGTCCATGCCATCCACAAACGAGTAGAGCTGCCATATTGAATGATATACCCCGCCCAAAATCCGACAGTGAGGAGCCGCCGGACAAGACGGAGTATGAAACTCCAAAGGAAAATCCACCGGAGTCGAAATTAGCTGCAACAGCCGTGGCAAACACAGCAAAGGCCCCAAAAACAGCAGACCCCCGCATGGGCAATCAGGCACCCGTACCAAGCGAAGAAGTTATACCCGAAAAGATAACCTCGGAGCCAGTAGCAACGTCCGAGGTATGGACAGATCCACGGTGCTTCCAGCCCATTAACATTTACGGTCACACCTTCACCGCGCTTATAGATACCGGTGCTACCAGATCCTTTATAAACGTTAAAGTAAGGCGTCTACTCAAAAAACTAAAAATTCCGACGCGTCATCAGCAGCATGCCGTACATATGGCAAATGGTGCCCCAATACACACTAAGGAACACTACAGTGTGGTCATAAGTCTGTTAGACCAACAGATCCAGGGGGAAGTGACATACTTGAAAAAGTTGACCGACCCCGTTGTCCTCGGCATGGACTTCCTCAAGAAATTAAATTTCGCAATGTCCATAGGTGGCAAAGAACTGACACCCCTGCAGAACCCCCAGGTGAAAAGTCAGGATCAGTTGTGCCTTCTAGGAGGTAAGCCACTTACGCAAACTGAAGAAGAACTCCTTAACAACCTTCTCGAACGAGAGTTACCGAAATTTGAAAGTTTACCTAACACCACGAATGCCGCCGTACACCGCATAGAGCTAAAAACAAAGGAACCTTTCCGACAGAGATATTATCCCAGAAACCCCGCGATGCAAAAGATAATAGACGAAGAAATCGACGAGCTACTGCAAGCCGGGAGAATAGAACCCTCAAACAGCCCTTACAGTTCACCTATAGTCCTGGTGAAGAAGAAGAATGGAAGCTGGAGAGTATGCGTCGATTACAGAGAACTTAATGAGATCTCCATAGTGGACGCATACCCACTCACCCAAATCCTAGCAATATTAGACAAATTGAAACATGCACGGTTTATATCAACTATCGATCTAAAGCAAGGTTATTGGCAGATACCGGAACCTGAATCCCGTCCCGCTACCGCTTTCACTGTACCTGGTCGCGGTCTCTACCAATGGAAAGTATTGCCATGTGGGTTAAATTCATCGGCTGCTACTTTTCAACGCATGCTAGATTCAGTTTTAGGACCTGAGTTGGAACCCTATGCGTTTGCCTACTTGGACGACATAATAGTGATTAGTAAAACCTTCGAAGAGCATCTACAACATTTACTAGAGGTCTTTAAGCGACTCCAAGCTGCACATTTAAAGATCAACCGCGATAAATGCGTGTTTTGCAAAAAGGAATTAAAATATCTAGGACACGTGGTCAGTGACCAAGGTATCAGCACCGACCCGGATAAAATCATCGCCGTCCAGGAGTTAAACGCTCCTAAGAACGTCAAAGAACTACGCCGCGTCCTAGGCATTGAGTCATGGTACCGCCGCTTCATTAAGAATTTTTCAATGATAGCCACCCCTTTGACTAAATTATTGAAAAAGAACCAAAAATGGGAATGGACCATTTCGCAACAAGATGCTTTTAGCCAGCTTAAGAAAAAGCTTACAGAAGCCCCGGTTCTGATGTGCCCGGATTTTGAATTACCATTCACCTTACAAACTGATGCAAGCCAATACGGTGTGGGAATCGTCTTATCTCAAAACACGAAAGGGCAAGAGCGAGTTATCGCTTACGCAAGTCGAACACTGACCGATTTGGAGAAGAAGTATTCCGTCACCGAAAAGGAATGCTTGGCCATTCTATGGGGAATCCGCAAAATGAGACCGTACCTCGAAGGATACCATTTTACGGTGATAACAGATCACCACTCACTTAAATGGCTGCATTCGTTGGAAAACCCGTCAGGGAGGTTAGCTAGGTGGGCAATCGAATTGCAGCAATATAATTTTGATATACAGTACCGAAAGGGCGCGATGAATATAGTAGCAGACACCTTGTCAAGAGACCCCTTACCCATTAGCGACAGTGAGTTGATGGTCTTAAGCGAAGAGCAAGGTGATTGGACGTATCGCCGCATCAAGCAGGTTACTGATAACCCCGAGAAATATACCGATTACCAAATCAGAGGGAATTCCTTGTATAGAAGATTTGCAGCACACCCGTTGGCAAACCAAAGTTACGAGTGGAAACTCTGCGTCCCAATGACTCAGAGAAACAGGATTCTGAGTGAAAATCATGATGCCGTGACCGCAGGGCATTTAGGGATACCAAAAACTACGTCACGGTTAAAGCGTTCATATTACTGGCCGGGAATGTTACGAGACATTGTTAAATACGTAAACAAATGTTCTATCTGCAACATGTACAAGGTATCTCAACAAAAGCCTAGCGGACTCATGCATACGAGCAGAGTAGAAGCCCCTTGGGATACAGTCTGTGTAGACTTCGTTGGTCCACTCCCTCGCTCGATGAAGGGAAATACCATGATGTTAGTTTTGGTCGACAAATTTACGAAGTGGGTAGAGGCAATCCCACTAAGAGCAGCCACATCGCCCGGAGTTATCAAAGTATTAAGAGAAAGGATAATTTACCAATTTGGAGTACCTCGTGCATTATTATCTGATAACGGGTCTCAATTTATTAGCCGGCAATTCCAGGACTTTTTAGGTGCATTAGGAATCCAACAAGTGCTTACCGCCCCTTACACACCTCAGGAAAACCCTACAGAACGGGTAAATCGTGTAATAAAAACTATGATTGCACAATACGTCCAAGATAACGAATACCTACCGGAACTAACGTTTGCAATAAACACTACCAAACACTGCTCGACCGGATTTTCACCAGCTCTCTTAAATTACGGGAGAGAATTACGAACGCCTAAGCAACCAGAACTACCGACCGACACTCCTCAAAACAGCCTCGAAACCGTCTCGGTTATGCAAGAAAGGATGAAAGCCCTCTATCAGTTGGTTTCAACCAATTTACAGAGAGCCGCGGAAACACAGGGAAAATATTACAATTTAAGAAGGCGGCCCTGGAAACCGAGCATAGGTGAATATGTTTATAAGAGATTGAGGGTGCTCTCTTCAGCAGCTCACCACTTTACCGAGAAATTAGCTCCTCGATACGATGGCCCTTTTGAAGTGGTAAAGTTTATTTCACCAGTCATCGTGTTGTTAAGACCAATAAAACCAAATAGCAACAACAACAACAGAATACCAATGCTTCGCTGTCACTTACGGGATATAAAAGGAGCCACCAGACCAGACCAGAAACTCAGTCTTCAGTCTATCGCCGAGCAGCCAACACCTTCCATTATGTCCGACCCCTATGTGCGCCAACCAACCGTGCCTAGGAGAATAAGGGTGTCACCAAGGCCACCGAGGGAGATGCAACGTACGGTTCGAAATCCTCAACCACGGGACAGCCAGCCGGTTATAAAATCCGCGGTAATTATACCGCCGTTGCATCAGAAGGTCGACATAAATTTAATTTTGGTGGGGGCAGTACCCCCATTTATTCGGCTTAATAACAAGCTATTGCTTAATCTAGCTTAAGAACTATGAAACTTATAGCTACGTTTTGTGGTTAGTGAGGTGAGGAGGATGATTCTGGAGACGGAGTTTTAGACAAGGGGTGCTGAGATTAAAATCGAAGTTGCTTGCGTATAAGTTAACACCCCGCAGCATACGGGAGATTGGTTCATTAGAGCCATAAGACGTACGGTGGGGGGGTATATAGAAAAGAAGGGGATTTCGTATGTTACGAGGGTTGGTATTAAAAAAGATAGAGTTGTAAAGACTAATGCAGTCAACTGAACCTGTAAGAAGTCGATGAATGAAGAGAATTTCATGAATTTTTCTTCGTTCTTCTAGTGAGTTAAGGTGGATAAGTTTAAGGCGGTTTTTATAGGGAGGAAGGATCAAGGGATTTTTCCAGGACAGACCTCGAAGAGCAAAACGAAGGAAACGACGTTGCATGCTCTCGATTCTGGCAATGTGAATTTGTTGGTAAGGGGACCATACTTGACAGGCATATTCGAGCAAAGGACGGACAAATGTTATATAGAAGGACCGGGTCACGTATGGGTTGGAGAATTCCTTGGACCAACGTTTAACGAACCCAAGTGCTGAATTGGCCTTAAGAATTATGTCGTCATAATGGGAGATGAAATTAAGCTCCTGATCGCATAATATACCAAGGTCACGTATAGATTCGACTACAGATAGGGGCTGATCGTGAAGGAGATAAGAACGGGGAGAACGTTCAATAACGTTTTCGAGAAAAAGTTATTGAATGGCATTTGGCAATATTTGAATATAAACAGTTTTTGAGACACCAAACTGAAAAATTATAGAGATCGAGTCGGATAAGAGCAGAGTCCTGTGAAGAAGAGATGGTCTTGAAGAATTTGGTATCGTCGGCGTAGAGAGAAATTTGAGAATATTTAATAACCAATTCAATATCGTTAATTGTAAGAATAAAAAGAAGAGGACCTAAGTGACTGCCTTGGGGGACTCCGGACGTGGCTAAGAAAGGGCAAGAGGAAGAAGATCTAAAACGAACACTATAGTAACGGTTTTCCAGATCGGACGAGATCCATCTCAATAAAATGGGTTCAAAACCGAAGGTGGATAGTTTGAAAAGTATAAGTCTATGGGAGATTTTATCGAAGACCTTACTAAAACCGGTGGATATGACATCGACTTCCTTTCCATGCTCTAAAGCTGACAGGATAAAAGACACAAATTCAACAAGATTAGTGGTTGTTGATCGGCATTTGAGAAAGCCATGTTGTCTAGGGGAAATGAGAGACTTACAGCGAAAACTCATAGTTTCATACAAAATGCTTTCGAAGAGTTTGGGTATACATGAGAGTTTAGCAATAGGACGATAATTGTTAACATCACCTCTCGGACCCTTTTTGTGTATTGGTATTATAAAAGAAGTTTTCAAAACCTCAGGAAATTCTCCTTGAGTAAGGGATAAATTGAAGATTTTTGAGAGAGGAAGAGAAATCGATGAGGAACATTTCTTTAAGAGAATAGCTGGGAGGCCGTCTGGACCTGGGGAGAATTCATCAATGAGTTGGTTTAATTTGTTCTCCACGAGAAATGGGTTGACGGTGCGAGGGAGAATTGGCCCAAGTGAGTAATTTGGTAAGTAGTTGAAATAAGCAGAGTCAGGTACAAAAGTGTCATCTGTAAAGATTGTTTGAAAAACGATGCAAAAAAGTTGGCGATAGTTTGTGGATCATTTGATGTTTCATTGTTGAAAGAGAGAGAGGTCGGGTAGCCATCGGATTTTTTTTTGTAATTGACAAATTGAAAAAAGGACTTAGGGTCGGTAATAAGGTTAGTTTGTGTCTCAATTATATAACGCTGGTATAAAGAGCTATAAAGCTCATTAAATTGGAGGTATATACCATAATAAAGGGTGATTTTTAAGCTGGTTTGGTTTTGGCAACACTGGTTTTGACAGCTGACGTGTGTTTAGTACCTTGTGTCACTGTCAAACAGCTTCAGTTTGGTTTGCAATTTAACCATGGATCGTCTTACAAATGAACAACGCTTGCAAATTATTGAATTTTACTATCAAAATTCGTGCTCGGTTCGAAATGTTCATCGCGCGCTGCTTGTGTTCAGCGATGAGGCTCATTTTTGGTTGAATGGGTACGTAAATAAGCAAAATTGCCGCATTTGGAGTGAAGATCAGCCAGAAGCATTGCAACAGCTACCAATGCATCCCGAAAACGCCACTGTTTGGTGCGGTTTATGGGCCGGCGGCATTATTGGGCCTATTTCTTCAAAGATGATGCGAATCGCAGCGTTACTGTCAATGGTGAACGCTACCGAGCGATGATAACAAACTTTTTTTTGCCCGAAATGGAAGTTCTTGACTTGCATGATATGTGGTTTCAACAAGACGGTGCCACATGCCACACAGCACGCGAAACAAAGGCGCAATTGCGAGGCGAGTTTGGTGAACAGTTAATTTCACGTTTCGGGCCGGTCAATTGGCCGCCTAGATCGTGCGATTTGACACCATTAGATTATTTTTTGAGGGGGTATGTCAAGGCTAATGTCTATAGGGACAAGCCCGCTTCGATTGACGCACTGGAAGCCAACATCCATGCATTCATTCGTGAGATACCGGCCGATATGTGTGAAAGAGTATGCCAAAATTGGACTCAGCGGATGGGCTACCTGAGACGCAGCCGCGGTCAACATTTGCATGAAATTATCTTTAAACATTAAATTGCAAGGTTCAAACTATCGATTCAAATAAATATTTCATTCATTTTTTCGAATTTTTTGTGTTTTTTTATTTAAAAAAGTTCTAAATCTCTTAAAAAATCACCCGTTAGTTAGAATAATCAGTGGGAGATTGAGTACGAAGAAAGGTTGTAACTTGTTTCTTTTGTTTCTCAGAGAACGGAGCCTTCGATTATACCAAGGGGGGGAAGTACTCAAAGTTGTGTGACGAGAGAATGGAACAAATAGAGAAATAGAATAATATATTTCCCTGTAAAAAATGTCTAAAGCATCTTTTACTGATAGGTTATCAAAGTTAAATGGAACTTCGTTGAGGTATTGATTTATATCGCGGAAGTTTGCTTTATGGAAATCGTACGACCATGATTCTGTAGGGGGAGTGCATATTAGAGGGGAGTTGTGGGAAAATGAGAGAAGAAGGGGGGGATGGTAGTTATCAATGGTAGATAAAGAAAGTTGACAAGATGAGACCGACGAATTAAAAGAATCTGTTGTGAAAATAAGGTCTAGATGCCTACCCATGTGATTTGGGATGCCATTAACTTGACAGAGGCTGGAATCTGCTAAGCGGTCTAGGAAAAGACATTCCTTAGAAGAGGTGGGTTTGGAAGCAACAAAGAAAGATTTATCGTCTGATGAAATCCATTTGAGGTTAGGAAGGTTGAAGTCACCGAAAAGAAGGATTTCATCATTAGGGTCACATAATTCTAAAATGTGATCAATTGTATTAATGGCAAGTTCATATGATTCAATGGGTTGTGATGGCAGTATGTAGCAGCAGATAACGTAAAGCGACTTACGGGGTAATGTTAACTTTATTGAAACATAGTCTAGACATGGGGAAGAAGAAATTGCTATAAGGGATGAGTCAATTGAGTTTTGGACAGCTAGTAGCACACCACGACAAGGAGTATCAATAGTTCGGTTGAGATCATCGTCGCGATAAACATTAAAAGAAGATGGAAACAATTCTTGGTTTTTGATGCTGGGGGTCAGATTGGTTTCAGTCAGAGCGTAAATTTCAAAAGGTAAAGCATGAGTTTGTTGCAAGACCGCTTTGGTTTTTGAACGAAGACCTCTTACATTCTGATAATAGAAGGTAAGAGGGAGATTCTGATGTGAAGGTGTGGGGGAAGTTAGGGATATATTAGGATCGAAAAAACCTATCATGGTCGGCTCTGCTACGCTGTAGGTATGATATCCGCTTGGAATGAATATAATTTCCGAAAGCATCAAGATCACTCTCTACTCTTTGCGGAGACAAATTTAAAAATTCATGATATTTGATGTAGAGATTTTTGAGGCTGCTTACGTCGGTAGGAAGACCTTCCTGTTGGATGGAGACCATTACACTCGTGTTTGTTTTACCTTCGTAACAAACAGAATCTGATTTGTCGTGGAGATAAGCTAGGAAAATTCGAATGAAAAACACGAAGAGAGGTAAAGAAAAAGAAGGCAGATGAGGAGAGAAAGGAGGTCGCCCCTCCAAGAGTAAAGAGGGCAACAGAAGGCCTGCCAGGGACAAGCAGCTTTTCCAAAGAGGACACAAAATTGGCCAAAGGCAAAACAACCTCCCCGAACCAGGAACCAACGTCTGTCGTAGATCTAACTAGACCTGAAGGAGGAATGGATCCAAACGGATCAACCCACAACGCCGGGAGTGCCAAACGCGGACCTCTCGAATGTGGACTTCGAGACGTTGTTTGCCTTCCTGACACCAACAACCGCAACTCCGTGCACAAGCTTAGCACCGCCCACTTCATCGCTAGCGTCAGTGACATCTTCGTCTTACCAAGACCAACCCCAACGAAGACCGAGAGAAAAAGCCCCGGCCAACCCATTTGAAAGCATAAACGTCAAGAAACATAAATGGTACAAGCCCAATTACCGCCGGTAAAAGCTAGTCTTTAAGCGGAGTTGGGGACGGGTCACTGCCCTAATTCGAAAGCCGGGTGTTGCCGAGCTGATATACGGCGAGTTACGCCAGTGGGTGACATACGAGCCGTAGGCCTTCCGTTATGTCCTTTCGGTTATATATATTATGAACAACTTTTTTTTCCGTTTCTTATGAATAACATTTTTATTTTATCTTTCATATTTAATTTTTTTTTAAGCCTAATATTTTTTTTTTCATATTTTCTTTGTGAATTAAATTGTTTTTTTTTTATATCAATTATTTTTTTTTGCCAGGAGCCTACATTTTTTTTGAATTAATTTGTATATACCTTTAAACTAAAAAAGAGAAAAAAAAAAACCAAAAAAAAAAACACAAAAAAATTAATTATCAAAAAAAAAAAAATACAAAAAAAATACAAAACAAACAAAAAAAAAAAACTACACAACAACAAAAAAAACGGCGTGCCGTCCTGAACTTAAGACTAGAAGTTCTCGTCTCCGAAGGAGGAGTGAGTTGTAATGAAGCATTACACTTCAACCCCCCCCCCGGCCTACGGGCATGCGTACATCATGAAGAGCTTGCAAGCATGCATGTAGCCCAAGGGCTCATCAGCCACTAGGTTAAAAGGAATAAAGAAACACCTCGACCTGCATGAGCAACCTCACCACAACAAATACAATGCAGTGGTGAATATACACAAGCAAAGACCGATGGTGAAATACAACGTAGATAAGCAAACCAGTCGTTCCCCTTTCCTTGTTCGTGGTAGCTAACCACCATTAGTAATGATAAACCACAATAGTATGGAGAAGCACAGCCGACCAGAAACTACGATCCTCCCCACCACCCTACATCCTACAAAAGGAAATATATATAGGCGAAGTATAGTTGATCACGTGACCCTTTCCATCATACCCTATGCAAAATTACACTTCGTCGCGGTAGAGCTCACACTTGCTTCTACCGCAAAGGAGGATAAGTAAAGGCCATATAAACCCAATAAATATACAGCAACATAGACTAAAAATAATAAGTCAGTCGACAAGGAGCACCGGACCGAGCAACAAGTGTCGAGTAGCCGAAGACAAAGCTTGTAAACAGATAAAAAGGTAATTGTTCTAAGACTTCCCCCCACCAGTGGTAAGGGGTCTTGGAAGAAAATTTGATAGCCAGCGAAAGCTGTTGATAGCCGGCGAAGGCCGTGATAGCCGGTGTAAACCGTTGATAACCAGCGAAAGCTGTTGATAGCCGGCAAAAGCCGTTGATAGCCGGTGTAAACCGTTGATAGCCAGTGAAAGCTGTTGATAGCCGGCGAAGGCCGTGATAGCCGGTGTAAACCGTTGATAACCAGCGAAAGCTGTTGATAGCCGGCAAAAGCCGTTGATAGCCGGTGTAAACCGTTGATAGCCAGTGAAAGCTGTTGATAGCCGGCGAGGGCCGTGATAGCCGGTGTAAACCGTTGATAGCCAGCGAAAGCTGTTGATAGCCGGCGAAAGCCGTGATAGCCGGTGTAAACCGTTGATAGCCAGCGAAAGCTGTTGATAGCCGGCAAAAGCCGTTGATAGCCGGTGCAAACCGTTGATAGCCAGCGAAAGCTGTTGATAGCCGGCAAAAGCCGTTGATAGCCGGTGTAAACCGTTGATAGCCAGTGAAAGATGTTGATAGCCGGCGAAGGCCGTGATAGCCGGTGTAAACCGTTGATAACCAGCGAAAGCTGTTGATAGCCGGCAAAAGCCGTTGATAGCCGGTGTAAACCGTTGATAGCCAGTGAAAGCTGTTGATAGCCGGCGAAGGCCGTGATAGCCGGTGTAAACCGTTGATAGCCAGCGAAAGCTGTTGATAGCCGGCGAAAGCCGTGATAGCCGGTGGAAACCGTTGATAGCCAGAGAAAGCTGTTGATAGCCGGCAAAAGCCGTTGATAGCCGGTGTAAACCGTTGATAGCCAGCGAAAGCTGTTGATAGCCGGCGAAAGCCGTGATAGCCGGTGTAAGCCGTTGATAACCAGCGAAAGCTGTTGATAGCCGGCAAAAGCCGTTGATAGCCGGTGCAAACCGTTGACAGCCAGCGAAAGCTGTTGATAGCCGGCAAAAGCCGTTGATAGCCGGTGTAAACTGTTGATAGCCAGTGAAAGCTGTTGATAGCCGGCAAAAGCCGTTGATAGCCGGTGTAAACCGTTGATAGCCAGTGAAAGCTGTTGATAGCCGGCGAAGGCCGTGATAGCCGGTGTAAACCGTTGATAGCCAGCGAAAGCTGTTGATAGCCGGCAAAAGCCGTTGATAGCCGGTGTAAACCGTTGATAGCCAGCGAAAGCTGTTGATAGCCGGCGAAAGCCGTGATAGCCGGTGTAAACCGTTGGCAGCCAGCGAAAGCTGTTGATAGCCGGCAAAAGCCGTTGATAGCCGGTGCAAACCGTTGATAGCCAGCGAAAGCTGTTGATAGCCGGCAAAAGCCGTTGATAGCCGGTGTAAACCGTTGATAGCCAGTGAAAGCTGTTGATAGCCGGCGAAGGCCGTGATAGCCGGTGTAAACCGTTGATAACCAGCGAAAGCTGTTGATAGCCGGCAAAAGCCGTTGATAGCCGGTGTAAACCGTTGATAGCCAGTGAAAGCTGTTGATAGCCGGCGAAGGCCGTGATAGCCGGTGTAAACCGTTGATAGCCAGCGAAAGCTGTAGATAGCCTGCGAAAGCCGTGATAGCCGGTGTAAACCGTTGATAGCCAGCGAAAGCTGTTGATAGCCGGCAAAAGCCGTTGATAGCCGGTGCAAACCGTTGATAGCCAACGAAAGCTGTTGATAGCCGGCAAAAGCCGTTGATAGCCGGTGTAAACCGTTGATAGCCAGTGAAAGCTGTTGATAGCCGGCGAAGGCCGTGATAGCCGGTGTAAACCGTTGATAGCCAGCGAAAGCTGTTGATAGCCGGCGAAAGACGTGATAGCCGGTGTAAGCCGTTGATAGACAGTGAGAAACAACAGTTGCCGATATCCTGCAAGATCAGGAGATAGCCCGTGAAGACCAGAGATGATCAACGAAGTTGTTAACTGCAGAGGAGACTTTTAATACCCAGGAGCAAGCGACGTATACCAGAAGGCGAAGAAGCACCAGCGGCCGCACCAGACCCGAATACTGTCAAGTTAAACTTAAATAATATAATATTGTGAAACAAACAATAAAGAGAGTTAAAATAAACAAATAATAGACCTTTAAACTGAAGCTTCGTACTTACTTTAGTTAGTACCCTGGAGACCGGCGAGCGAAACCTCAGCCTTAGACAACAAAGTACATCACAAACTACGTCAATATCCGATCTTTTAGATGTTAGTGATTTTAACATTGTTCAAACTAAAGATGTCATAATAATATTAATAAAATACCCAATCATTTATAAAAATTGTAAAATATTTGAAACAAGAGCAATCGAACAAAATAAAGAAAAAATAATAATTGATAAGAATACAGCAAAATGCAATGAATCATTTTACAATATTAAGGATTGTAAACAAGGAATAAATTTATATTTTTGCAAAATAAATTATGAAAAATCATGTCTTTCAGATTTATTAAATAAAATTCCTACCAAATGCAATAAAACAAATGAAATTCAAAAAGAATTTGAAATTATTAAAGATGGAACAATTTTATTAAAAAATAACCACACTGTAAATAATGATAAAATTAATGGTATTTATTTAATAACATTTAACGAAACTGTTAATATAGATAATAAAAACTATACAAACCCTACTCAAAAAATACTTAGCTATATAAAAACACATGCCATAAATGACTATGTTGTTGAGTCATACATAATAGACCCAAATACTGAGCTAAAATTTAAGTTTGAGAATATTGACACATTAAGTTACTTAAATATAACAAAATCCAAGTCAGTTATTGGAATAAGTACTATAAGTATAATTATTGTAATTATTATTATATTAACCTTATTTTTTAAGAAAAAAGAAATCAAAATCAACAACAATATACCGATGGAACATATAATCGAACCAACGGCTCCACAACAAGAGATGACATAAGAAAAAGGACTTGCCTTGCTTCAGAAACATATTGATGAATCGGGGCGATTCATTTTGAGCGATGGGGGGAGTTATAAACACTCAACTGTACCTCAAGCAGGAAATAAGAGGAAATAATAAAATAAATAAGATCGCTTATGATCTACAAACATCCTAGTAAAGATTACCACAGGTAACAAGATAAAATACATAACAGACATTTTATAATCAACCAATCAAGATGATAACAACAAAACAAGATAAAATAAAATACATAACAGATATTTTATGACCAACCAAATAACAAAATAAGATAAAGATACAAAAAGTAATTAACCAACACTACCATAAACCCTGAGGACAAGAAAACCAACTCATCAGGATAACGAGCGATTTCGATGAAATGGACACAGGTTATAGCTGAGGCAGAATTATAAAGAAAAAAAAGCTATTTTCTGTGTCAATTTCAAGAACTACGAGGATACCATTTTTTTAAATCCAACGCCCTATTTTTATATTCGCAACTCCATTCCCGTTCAGCCTTGCTTTTCCTCTTTTGAAAACCCATCGCCTAGCTAACACATACCAAGTTCAACTGTTGCCAATCCAAAAACCGATAATATAGCATCCGCCTTTTTCGTAGTTGTGTCGCGAGTAGTTTTGGTCGTTAGAAGTTCTGTACTGCACAGTTGTGTTCATTAGTAGTTTTGTGCTGCGCAGTTTTGTACAGGGAAGTTTAGTCTTTCTTTTTCTTTCGTATTTTTGTTTACTTGTGTTATAGATTCTCTCGGAAAAGGCTCTAACGATTTGGATGCAAGTCTCTGTTTTTTAACCGAGCAAGAAAAAAAATTAAATATGTCATAATTTAGATCCGCCCACAAACACGCCTACTTTTCTTACTATTTCTTTGTTTCTCGGAAAAAATTTACGATTTGGATGAAAATTTTCAGAGTTTACTTTTATGAACGAGAAAAAAAATAAAAAGTATAACTTAGGAAAATCCGCCCACTGCAGCGCTCACTTTTATGATTTCTTGGTTTCTCTGAAACGGCTCTAACGATTTGGTTGGAATGTCAAGAGTTTGTTTCCTTGGGCGAGCAAAAATTATGAAATTGGTTTTATTAAAATCCACCCACTAGAACGCCCAAAAATGAAAAAGTTTGATTTAGGAAAATCCACCCACTGACACGGCTACTTTTATGATTTCTTGGTTTCTCAGAAACGGCGCTTAAGATTTGGATGACATTTTCAGTTTTTTTACTTTTCTCATTTATTCTCGGTATATCAGAAACTGCTTTAACGGTAATGAACTACTTTAACTAATGAACGATACAAAAGTTTAAAAACAAGATTTATTAAAAACCGGCCACTACAACGCCCAATTGTCTTATTTCTTGGTTTCTCGGTAACGGATCTATTTCTCGGACCCAAATCAAATGATTCCTGAATCCTGCCCCTGCAATGATCAGTTTAATTTTTCTTGGTTTTTTTGAAACGGCTTTACCTAATGATTTTGATGAATTTTTCAGTTTTTTCTCATGGGCGAGAAAAAATTTAGAAATTAGTGTTAGCAAAATCCACCCACGTTTCCTTTCTATTTTTCGTTAAAAGTATATTTAACAAAGTTTTTTATGAAAAACCGAAAAAATCAACTGATAATAATTTTTGTCTGATCTTCAAGGTTATGATGAAATTTTAGGCTACATATAAAAATTGTTATCAAAGGACTAAGGACATTAACCATGTGTTATTAATTTGATTTTCTTTTTAAAAATGCAAAAGTTTATAAGAAATTTGAGATTTTCGAAAAATTATATAAATGGGTTTTATAAAGATTGGTGCTTATATACATATTTTTGCTATTCATCCACTCCCAAAGTATGAAAATGTGCTGTCGGCTCTTGTACTATAAGGGGACTACTTGGGTAGATGTGTTTTTTGATGCGAACATTAAAAGCTGCAAAATTGATGCCTCAAAACAATCATTATTTCGCCTTTACCCAATACTTTTTATATAGTTTGACACCTAGCCTGACACTTGAACTTTAAACATTTTAACCTTCACTATTAGAAAAGAAGTTTTATAAAAATTAACGAAAGTCTACTTAATCGATGAAAATGGTAATTTTGATAATTTTAAATCACCATTCCCCAAAATTTCAATCCATCCCCTTAGTAAGATAAAAATCAGAAAACCTATAAATATAAGTGTCCACTGTAGTGACGGCAGTACATATAAGATATAATATTAAAATTTAACGCTCTTTTGTTAATATATGGTTTTCCAACAAGAGGTGTTATTTTGAATAGCCCGCTATTTCGGTAGCTGTCACTTTTGAAGCTGTCATTTTTTGACATTTGACAAGTAGAAACTACGCCATTAATAAAAATGGAACGATACACGCTTCAACAACGCATTGAAATTATTAAAATTCACTATAAAAATGGTGAAAATTTGGCAGAGACGGTTCGTAAAACTAAAACATTTTTGGGTCGTCGTGAAGTACCTTGTCGGACCGCAATACAGAAATTGGTGGACAAATTCGAGGTGTTGGGACAAGTAAGTGATGTGAAGAATAAAACCCGTGCACGTCGCTCAAGAACAACTGAGAATATTGCTGTTGTAGCCCAAAGTGTTGAAGAAAACCCAGGTTTGTCCATTCCTCGTCTTTCTTTGGAATTAGGCATTCCACAAACGTCATTACACCGTATTTTGCATAAAGACTTGGGTCTTAAGGCTTATAAAGTTCAGTTAACACAAGACCTCAAGCCGGCTGATCATCAACAACGTCGTGTCTTTGCTGATTGGGTCCTTGAAATGCATGAAAATGATCCGGAATTTCATCGAAAAATCATCTTGCCTGATGAGGCCCATTTCCACCTCGGGGGCTACGTCAACAAGCAAAACTGTCGCATCTGGGGCTCGGAAAACCCAAGAGTTATTGTTGTAAGGCCTCTCCATCCTCAACGCGTGACTGTTTGGTGCGGTTTATGGTCCGGCGGGGTCATTGGACCTTACTTTTTCGAAAATGAGGCTAGAGCAACAGTTACGGTCAATGGATTGCGCTATCCAGAGATGATTAATGATTTTTTATGGCCGGAATTGGATGGTATTGATCTGGACAGCGTTTACTTTCAACAAGACGGCGCTACGTGCCACACAAGCAATGAAACCATCGATCTTTTACGGGAAAAGTTTCCGGACCGTGTTATCTCTCGAAGAGGTGATCACAATTGGCCACCGAGATCTTGTGATTTAACACCTTGCGACTTCTTCCTTTGAGGCCACGTGAAAGATAAGGTCTACGCCAACAGCCCAGCGTCGATTCAAGACCTCAAAGATGGAATTCGTGAGGCTATCGAGGACATAGGGCAGCCACTTTGCGATTTGGTTATGGAAAATTTCATGAAAAGGATATGGATATGTAAGCGTGGTCGTGGCAGCTATTTGGCTGATGTTGTGTTCCATTACTAACGGCATACCTTCCTCTTTATAATGAAATAAACATCCGATCATTTATCTCAAAAAATGCCATTTTTCTTTGAATATCAAAATAACACCTCTTATTGGAAAACCCTTTAGTTTCGTGCGAGCGTATTTCCGTATATTTTTGTAAACTTTTCCCACCAAAACTGGCTCAGGCCGTATCTAAGATGTTATCTAAGTGCCCCATGCACTTTTCAAGAACTCTTTGTTTTTTTTTCATTAAAATTGAATTTTCTTTCATTACCTACATTTTACATTTCCACGCGTAAATTTTCGTACGGTAAGTTACAACTTTCCCATGTCAAATTACTAAGATCCCGAGCAAAGGTCGGTCTCCCAGGTACTATTAATTAAATCAGTCATTTAAATTAAAAAATATATTAAAAATGTAATCGAGATCGTTCTGTTTCTTAAAATCATGCATATATTTTTTACTTATATTTCAGATCAAGCAATTTTTATTTCTGAAAAGCGTCTTGCGTGAAGAATTCCACTCAAAGTTTCTGGCTTAAGTCTATTTCTCAGCTTTGTTTTATATTTAAATTAATGCCTTGCAACCGTCGCGTCCTCGAGGAATGCGGCAAGCATAGAATATGGCTTACTAATTTTCAAATATATATATAAAAGAACCATCTCCTTTTTCCAATTGAAATGCCTTCCTCCAAAACTGGGAAATAAGTTCTCGTATGCCTTAAAGTCATTGGTTGCGGATATACGCTGAGGTATTAACTAGTTCAGCCCATAAAATCTTAGGCAGATCGGCTTGAATCATGAGGCAACGTGTAATTTCTACTAGGGTTCTGTTGGCACGTTCTGAAACGCCGCTTTGCTGAGTGTACGCGGATGTAAATTCTTGATTTATACCAATTACCTTACAGATTTCAGAAAAAGGCCTACTAGTTTATTCAGAACCAATATCTGATCGAATTCTTTTATTTCTTTTTAATTCTTTGAGTTTGTCAAATAAGTAGTTCAGATTTCAGACGTATCTACCTACATATAAAATAAACTAATATTTTTCAAGAATAATCGTCTACAAAAACAATGAAATAAAGTGACTTTCTCAGAGATCCGGTACGCATGGGACGGCATATGTCCGAGTGGATGGGTTACAATCAATGCGTTGTAGACTTTTCCAGCTTTTATATAAAAAGCAGCCTAGTCTGCTTTTTTGCTTACACTTCTGGTTCTAATTCTTTGTTGTAGTAGATTAGAGCTATCTACAATCAGAGGTTCATCATAAGTGCACGTGTAAGTAGTTAGTAGATTAGAAGATGATGTAAACTTACACGTGCATAATAAAAAATAAATAATATATATACTTAAACAATAATACAAAATTATACAGAAAACATTCAAAGTAAGTTACTATTGTCAAAAATTAACAAAAAAAAAATAAATAAATCACGATCGTGGAGCACTGGTTTGAAACAATTATTTTAATCCCATTTTACTCGTGTTAAAATTAACTGATGAGGCATTTATAATAAAAAGTTTGCACATACGGTTAAGAGGCTCATGTATGCCGTAATTGGTTCTATGAAAAACCACATGAAAAGTTCGTGGTGAGATCCTCCACAGTAGTTTATGCCAATACAGACTAACAAATCGGGAGCGTCAATTTGACCATTAATAAGTTGGTGAAGAAATACTAAATCATTATTAACACGTCTTTGGTATAAAGTTTGAACCTCCTGCAGCTGGATCCGATGTTCGTATGTTGGCAGGTTGAACGGATCAGCGCAAGGAAGACTTTTCAGAGCAAAGCGAATGAATTTATTTTGTATTGATTCTAAAACGACCTTTATGAACTTCATAAAAAGGAGTCCAAACTTCTGAGGCATACTCAAGATGGGGTGCTATCAACATATCTAACAGGAAAGAGTAACATACGGATCGATAAATTCCTTTGCCCATCGTATAATAAATGCAAACATGAAGTTCGCTTTGTTAACAATGTAAATTATGTGTTCAGCGAATTCCAAATTAAAGCTGAAGTTGACACCTAACTCCTTGAAGCTAAAGACACAACCAAGTTTGTGCTGCGCAATGGAACAATCAAAAGCATTTACAACACGTATTTGGAAGGGTGAAGAGAAACTTATGCATGATGTACACTTTTGCTAAAAAGAATTGAAATTTCGCAATCCAGTCACAACCAACCAACTAACAATTTAGCTTGTGTTAGAAAATTGACATTTGACAAGAAGAAACTACTTCATTAATAAAAATGGAACGATACACGCTTCAACAACGCATTAAAATTATTAAAATTCACTATAAAAATGGTGAAAATTTGGCAGAGACGGTTCGTAAAACTAAAACATTTTTGGGTCGTCGTGAAGCACCTTGTCGGACCGCAATACAGAAATTGGTGGACAAATTCGAGCTGTTGGGACAAGTTAGTGATGTGGAGAATAAAACCCGTGCACGTCGCTCAAGAACAACTGAGAATATTGCTGTTGTAGCCCAAAGTGTGGAAAAAAACCCAGGTTTGTCCATTCCTCGTCGTTCTTTGGAATTAGGCATTCCACAAACGTCATTACACAATATTTTGCATAAACACTTGGGTCTTAAGGCTTATAAAGTTCAGTTAACACAAGAACTCAAGCCGGCTGATCATCAACAACGTCGTGTCTTTGCTGATTGGGTCCTTGAAATGCATGAAAATGATCCGGAATTTCATCGAAAAATCATCTTGACTGATGAGGCCCATTTCCACCTCGGAGGCTACGTCAACAAGCAAAACTGTCGCATCTGGGGCTCGGAAAACCCAAGAGTTATTGTTGAAAACCTCTCCATCCTCAACGCGTGTTATGAATGTAAACGATGACACCATTATTAAACAGAATAATGATGGCATCGTATTAACGTCTAGGTTTTAGTTAGCAATTTCATGGGAACGGAAATGATAATATTAGATACCGTTCACCATGGAATTGCTGACTCAGTATATGTATTTGTAGAGCTAGAATTAATTATAACGAATAAAGAAAAGTCAGTCATTGACGGACCTCTGAAACTACTTGAACTTACATATATAACTGGCGCAGTCGAAAAAAAAAAGAACAAAAAAAAATACACGAACGCAAATAAAAAAAATAGTAAAGTCTGAAAAGTAGATACGAAGCGGTTTACATAAAATTTATAAATCGCGAAGAAACGAAGCTAGAAAACTATTTTGTTTGACACCACGTCCCCACCTCCACCCTTGTGATAAAATAAATTTCAAGAGTGACAATAAATAAAATTCATTCTGTGATTGCTGCAATCTACAAATCAGTCGTAGCAAATCAAAGAAAAAAAAAAGAAAAACTCATAAACATAGCGAAAGTGGTTAACAGAAAAAAAATAGTTTAACGTAAAGTAATAATTTTAAAAGAAACAATGGCTCAAAATCAAGATCAATTACAACAGTGTGTTGTTATGCTGACACAATTGATTGTACAGAATTCAAGACCGTCAGCCAGGATGCGGAAAGAGCTGGAATGCATTCCAGTTTTCAAGGGAGAACCAGGAGAGTTACCATCATTTATTGACATCATCAACAAGAAAATGCAAGACTTGAATGGTGACGAGGAGAAGAAAGCAGCCTTTGGGATAATTTACCATTACAAAATTTCTGGAGCAGCGAAGAACCAACCCACCACAAACCTGGGAAGAATGTGAGGTAAGGCTGAAAACCCATTTCAGACCTAGAAAAGACCAGATTACACTCACCAACGAAATTATGTCTTTAAAGGTAAACAGTATTTTAGAGCTTAATGATAAGTTAGCTACAATAGCTGAAGAAATTGCTGAGTATGCTTCATTTTCTAATGATAGAACGACAATGGCAGATATTCTCAGCGGTATAGCTATTCAGAGGGTAAAGGCGATAGTTGCAGGTTCTTTAAGTTATTGCATTATGAATCAGACAAATTTAAGTGAAGTTAGGAAAACAGTTGCTTCTTTTATAGGGCAAGATTATACAAATTTAAATGTAAAGTGTTTAGAACATAAAAAAGTAGTTCAGGAAAAGAAGAATGTATATAGCCAAAACTATAAAAATAGAACATCTACATTCAATAGACAAAAAAATGAAAGGTATAGTCAACACTCTGGGTACAGTAATTGGAGAACTAATACACCCAACTCAAACAATATCAGAAGCCAAGGGAATTTACCTTACGAACAACGACCATCAACGAGTGGCTATAGTGCAAAAAAACAATCTACGACGAGTAGATACAGTGCAAAGAAGGAGTCTGATCATATGTCAGTAGACGCTATGAGCGACGAGATAAATGCAGTAGACGACATGTTTTTTATAAACTAGCCTCGGAAAACAAAATAATAACGACATTGACTTTTAACAAACGAAAATATATAGCTTTAGTGGATACTGGATCCACAATTAGCTTACTGAACGAAAACCATTGCAAATTAGAATATACAATATTAGATTCCGATCCCACTCTAATTACAACAATCCAAGGTGAGGTACAGAAACCCAATAGATTAGTAGCGACAGTTTGTCCAGACGAATTTATGTATCCAAATAATGCAAGAATGAAATGGATAGCCATGGGAATAGAAAAACCTTACGATTTTATTTTAGGTATGGATTGGATGAGTAAAAATGTCAGGGATATAAATTTAGAAACACAAGAAGTGATCATGATTAATGGAGTGAGCCTTCCATTCTTGACAAAGACTATCTTACAAGAAGTCAATGTACTTGAAGTAAGTGAAGTGCAAGATATACCATTAGATCACTTGAATGAAGTTGAAAGAAAGGGTATGGAACCAGTAATCAAAGAATTTAAAGGTCTTCTGTATAGGGAAGGTGATGTTTTAACCAAAACAAACACCATAGTTCACGAAATACGAACTACAACTGATGAACAAGTAAATTCCAGACTCTATCGCTATCCAAAAGTACATGAAATGGAAGTACGGAGGCAAATGGAGGAGATGGAAAGAAACGGCATAATTAGGAAGAGCAAAAGTAGGTATAGCTCACCAATTATAGTAGTGCCGAAAAAGAAAGATAAATCAGGTATACGAAAATTTAGAATTGTTGTAGACTACAGGAGATTAAATCAATTCACGGTGGATGATAAATATCCGACACCGAATATTGATAGCATTCTCGATAAGTTGGGGAAAGCCCAATACTTTAGCACCATAGACCTTGCAAAAGGCTATCACCAGATTATGGTTGCAGAAAAAGATATCGAGAAGACCGCATTTGTAACTCCTGGTGGTTTATATGAATTTGTTAGGATGCCTTTTGGCCTGAAGAATGCTTCAGCCACATTTCAGAGAATGTTAAATGATATTCTCCGAGACTATATCAATACAATATGTGTGGTATATATGGATGATATCCTAATATTTTCAACGTCTTTAGAAGAGCATTTAAAATCATTAAAGAAAATATTCACAAGACTGGAGCAACACAATTTAAAAATCCAAGCGGATAAGTGTAGCTTTCTTAAAAAAAATACAGAGTTTTTGGGTCATGTTTTGACCAAAGATGGCATGATGCCAAACCCTGATAAGATAAAAGCCATACAAGAAATCGAAGTTCCTAAGACTGAAAAACAACTGAAAGGATTTTTAGGAACAACCGGATTTTATAGAAAGTTCATTAGGGATTACTCAAAGATAGCTTACCCTATGATTAAGTATTTGAAGAAAGGTGTAAAAATAAATGTGAACGATCTGCAATACATATCGTCCTTTGAAAACCTTAAAAGTCTAATTTCATCGCAACCAATCTTGAGACTTCCGGATTACGACCAGCCATTTGTTGTAACGACAGATGCTAGTGATTTTGCCATAGGTGCAGTTTTATCACAACAAGGTCACCCGGTTTGTTTCATTTCAAGAACTCTTAACGACCACGAACAAAAATATAGCACCACAGACAAAGAATTCTTAGCGATTATTTACTCTGTTACATATTTTAGACCATATATATATGGGAATAAATTTAAAATTGTGACAGATCATGCACCAATTAAATACCTTAACGGTAAATATAAAGGCAAAGAATTTTCACAACGTCATCAAAGGTGGCTGCTAAGACTTCAGCAGTTTAATTATGAGATTGACTATTTGCAAGGCAAAGAGAACAAAGTCGCTGATTATCTTAATCGACTAGAAAAATCGGAAAAAATAAATAAAGATAATGACGAAGAATCTAATTTAGAAATATCTGATGGTCAAATCAAACATTCTGTTGACGAGCAAAGGTTAGATCACATAAGTATAAAAGATGAGATTGTGAATAAGTGAAGAATGCAGATATGGCTAACATACAGTCCAGAGCAAGAAGTTCAAATACTACACAAGAGAACAATTTTAGAATTAAATCCATTAGAAGATCGGAATAAAATTAAAGATTTTTTGAAGAAGTATGTTAAGAAAGATTTAATCGGAATTTACTCAGAAGTCAACGACTCGGATTATAATAAAGTTAAATTAATTTTAATATCCATGTTTTCATCAGATAACAATATTAAATTCATACGATGTTCAAAGAGAGCACAAGAAATTAGAACTGAGGAAGAATTGCATAAGCAATTGTCTTTGTACCATACCAAAGAATCGATGCATAGTGGTATTAATGAATGTTATCATAGTTTAAAAGATAAAATATATTTTCCAAAACTAAGAGATCAGATAAGTCTAATAATAGGTAATTGTAACAAGTGTAGAGAAATAAAATATGACAGAAAACCCATCAAGCCTAAGTTTCAATTGACAGAAACTCCATTGGGAAAAAATGAAATTATTCATCTTGACATATTTCACTTTAAAAAACATGCCTATGCAACTACGATAGATCCATTTAACAAAGCCAAATAATCATACAGGCAATGCAGACATAGAGCGACTTCACTCGACTTTATTAGAAATAATAACTGGAATAGAGGGAAGTGAGCTCTCAATTGAAATGAAGATACAGATGGCTATAGGAAACTATAACGATCGATATCACTCGACAATCAAATTTTCTCCTAGACAAGCGAAAGATTATGAGAATTGCCAAGATTTAGTTGCGAGAGTAGAAAAAACGAAAAAAGATGTTATAGAAAAAATAAATCTAAGTAGAGAAGGTTACATAGAGAATAGAAATGAAGAACATATAAGAAACTATAAGAGGCTTAGACATAAAGATGAACCATATTATAACGGGTGATTTTTTAGCTGGTTTGGTTTTGGCAACACTGGTTTTGACAGCTGACGTGTGTTTAGTACCTTGTGTCACTGTCAAACAGCTTCAGTTTGGTTTGCAATTTAACCATGGATCGTCTTACAAATGAACAACGCTTGCAAATTATTAATTTTACTATCAAAATTCGTCCTCGGTTCGAAATGTTCATCGCGCGCTGCTTGTGTTCAGCGATGAGGCTCATTTTCGGTTGAATGGGTACGTAAATAAGCAAAATTGCCGCATTTGGAGTGAAGATCAGCCAGAAGCATTGCAACAGCTACCAATGCATCCCGAAAAAGCCACTGTTTGGTGCGGTTTATGGGCCGGCGGCATTATTGGGCCATATTTCTTCAAAGATGATGCAAATCGCAGCGTTACTGTCAATGGTGAACGCTACCGCGCGATGATAACAAACTTTTTTTTGCCCGAAATGGAAGTTCTTGACTTGCATGATATGTGGTTTCAACAAGACGGTGCCACATGCCACACAGCACGCGAAACAATGGCGCAATTGCGAGGCGAGTTTGGTGAACAGTTAATTTCACGTTTCGGGCCGGTCAATTGGCCGCCTAGATCGTGCGATTTGACACCATTAGATTATTTTTTGTGGGGGTATGTCAAGGCTAATGTCTATAGGGACAAGCCCGCTTCGATTGACGCACTGGAAGCCAACATCCATGCATTCATTCGTGAGATACCGGCCGATATGTGTGAAAGAGTATGCCAAAATTGGACTCAGCGGATGGGCTACCTGAGACGCAGCCGCGGTCAACATTTGCATGAAATTATCTTTAAACATTAAATTGCAAGATTCAAACTATCGATTCAAATAAATATTTCATTCATTTTTTCGAATTTTTTGTGTTTTTTTTTTAAAAAAAGTTCTAAACCTCTTAAAAAATCACCCATTAGATTAAGTCTTTTAAAAAATGTTCATTGTTCAAATACTAAAAGACCTTTTAAACTTGCAGACAGCAACCTATGTGATAATATTCCTATTAGTAGTCCCAGTATTACAAGGGCTACTGCAGGTGAATCAAATACATGAAGAAATAGGATACACTACCATCAAAGTCAAAGAAGTGGAAATAGTGAACCAGACAAACACCATTCTTCATATAATAAATATAGATGACGTAAATAGTCTTCTTACACGAATTGAGTTAAATATTAAGAAATTAGATATGAGTAACAAGGCATTATTAAAGACAGTAGTTGATGATATAAGAGCAAAGATTAGGTCAATAATCCCAAAAGAAACCAGACAGAAAAGAGGTTTAATCAATCTTGTGGGTACTGGACAAAAATGGCTATTCGGGAATATGGATGACAATGATAGACAGGAGATTTTAGAACACTAGAAAATCAATGAGGAAAACAATCACAATGCTATCTTTAATTCCAATAAACAGATTTCGATCAATAAACATTTCGATGATACTTTTAATATACTCAAAGCAGCCATAGAGCAAGATAGAAACAAAACATTAGGATTGCTTAATTCAATTTCAGATGAGAATAAAGAAATTAGAGAGCATTCAGTATATTTAGATCAGATGCTCAAACTAAGGTATTTAGAAAACAAAATCGATCAAATACAAGATAGTATTGCAGCTGCTAAGAATAATGTTTTTCATCCTAGTATACTTACAACAGAAGAAATAAGAATGTACGATGTTAATTTCTATAAACTTAAATTAGTTAAAGTTGGTGTACTAAAGTTTTTAAATCAGACATTAGTCATAGCGATTAAGATTCCAAAAAATTATATAAAAGTAGATCTTAAACTAATATTTCCTCTAGCAAACTCAGAATACTTTGAGATTGACGAAGAAGATACATATTTTGTAACAATTGATAATAAAAACTTTGTTTACGCAGAAAACAAACTGTTAAATGAATTAAAAATTAGTAAGAATTGTGTTTGGAAAGATGAATGCAAACTCAAATTTAATAACAAAACGTCAATTAAAGCAATTGACGAAGAAACTATTGTAATAAAAAACGCTGTAAAAGAGAATTTAGTTCAAAATTGTGACGATAGAGTAATAATATTAAATAAGAATAATCTGATCAATTTCTATAATTGCAGTATTGAGATTTCCCAAGAGAAATTTTACAATAAGATAACGAGAATTCAAGCTAAGTATTTCTATCCTAATAATAATGTAAATCAAACAATACCAAAAGCTGTAAACTTTGAAAGTATCATGATAAAACATTTTGAGAATATAAAACAAATCCAAGAATTAAAATTTCACAAAAATGTATCTTATGTTTTTAATTTAACAGTATTAACAATCGCTGTAATATTTGTAGTAATAATAATTATATGGTTTAGAAGAAATAATGTAAATGTAAAAATTGTAAATACTGATGTAAATAGAAGAATTCAGGAGAATTCAAAATCTGGCGGTGAAGGTGTTATGAATGTAAACGATGACACCATTATTAAACAGAATAATGATGGCATCGTATTAACGTCTAGGTTTTAGTTAGCAATTTCATGGGAACAGAAATGATAATATTAGATATCGTTCACCATGGAATTGCTGACTCAGTATATGTATTTGTAGAGCTAGAATTAATTATAACGAATAAAGAAAAGTCAGTCATTGACGGACCTCTGAAACTACTTGAACTTACATATATAACTCGCGTGACTGTTTGGTGCGGTTTATGGTCCGGCGGGGTCATTGGACCTTACTTTTTCGAAAGTGAGGCTGGAGCAACAGTTACGGTCAATGGATTGCGCTATCGAGAGATGATTAATGATTTTTTATGGCCGGAATTGGATGGTATTGATCTGGACAACGTTTACTTTCAACAAGACGGCGCTACGTGCCACACAAGCAATGAAACCATCGATCTTTTACGGGAAAAGTTTCCGGACCGTGTTATCTCTCGAAGAGGTGATCACAATTGGCCACCGAGATCTTGTGATTTAACACCTTGCGACTTCTTCCTTTGAGGCCACGTGAAAGATAAGGTCTACGCCAACAGCCCAGCGTCGATTCAAGACCTCAAAAATGGAATTCGTGAGGCTATCGAGGACATAGGGCAGCCACTTTGCGATTTGGTTATGGAAAATTTCATGAAAAGGATATGGATATGTAAGCGTGGTCGTGGCGGCTATTTGGCTGATGTTGTGTTCCATTACTAACGGCATACCTTCCTCTTTATAATGAAATAAACATCCGATCATTTATCTCAAAAAATGCCATTTTTCTTTGAATATCAAAATAACACCTCTTATTGGAAAACCCTTTAGTTTCGTGCGAGCGTATTTCCGTATATTTTTGTAAACTTTTCCCACCAAAACTGGCTCAGGCCGTATCCAAGATGTTATCTAAGTGCCCCATGCACTTTTCAAGAACTCTTTGTTTTTTTTTCATAAAAATTGAATTTTCTTTCATTACCTACATTTTACATTTCCACGCGTAAATTTTCGTACGGTAAGTTACAACTTTCCCATGTCAAATTAATAAGATCCCGAGCAAAGGTCGGTCTCCCAGGTACTATTAATTAAATCAGTCATTTAAATTAAAAAATATATTAAAAATGTAATCGAGATCGTTCTGTTTCTTAAAATCATGCATATATTTTTTACTTATATTTCAGATCAAGAAATTTTTATTTCTGAAAAGCGTCTTGCGTGAAGAATTCCACTCAAAGTTTCTGGCTTAAGTCTATTTCTCAGCTTTGTTTTATATTTAAATTAATGCCTTGCAACCGTCGCGTCCTCGAGGAATGCGGCAAGCATAGAATATGGTTTACTAATTTTCAAATATATATATAAAAGAACCATCTCCTTTTTCCAATTGAAATGCCTTCCTCCAAAACTGGGAAATAAGTTCTCGTATGCCTTAAAGTCATTGGTTGCGGATATACGCTGAGGTATTAACTAGTTCAGCCCATAAAATCTTAGGCAGATCGGCTTCAATCATGAGGCAACGTGTAATTTCTACTAGGGTTCTGTTGGCACGTTCTGAAACGCCGCTTTGCTGAGTGTACGCGGATGTAAATTCTTGATTTATACCAATTACCTAACAGATTTCAGAAAAAGCCCTACTAGTATATTCAGAACCAATATCTGATCGAATTCTTTTATTTCTTTTTAATTCTTTGAGTTTGTCAAATAAGTAGTTCAGATTTCAGACGTATCTACCTACATATAAAATAAACTAATATTTTTCAAGAATAATCGTCTACAAAAACAATGAAATAAAGTGACTTCCTCAGAGATCCGGTACGCATCGGACGGCATATGTCCGAGTGGATGGGTTACAATCAATGCGTTGTAGACTTTTCCAGCTTTTATATAAAAAGCAGCCTAGTCTGCTTTTTTGCTTACACTTCTGGTTCTAATTCTTTGTTGTAGTAGATTAGAGCTATCTACAATCAGAGGTTCATCATAAGTGCACGTGTAAGTGGTTAGTAGATTAGAAGATGATGTAAACTTACACGTGCATAATAAAAAATAAATAATATATATACTTAAACAATAATTCAAAATTATACAGAAAACATTCAAAGTAAGTTACTATTGTCAAAAATTAACAAAAAAAAAATAAATAAATCACGATCGTGGAGCACTGGTTTGAAACAATTATTTTAATCCCATTTTACTCGTGTTAAAATTAACTGATGAGGCATTTATAATAAAAAGTTTGCACATACGGTTAAGAGGCTCATGTATGCCGTAATTGGTTCTATGAAAAACCACATGAAAAGTTCGTGGTGAGATCCTCCACAGTAGTTTATGCCAATACAGACTAACAAATCGGGAGCGTCAATTTGACCATTAATAAGTTGGTGAAGAAATACTAAATCATTATTAACACGTCTTTGGTATAAAGTTTGAACCTCCTGCAGCTGGATCCGATGTTCGTATGTTGGCAGGTTGAACGGATCAGCGCAAGGAAGACTTTTCAGAGCAAAGCGAATGAATTTATTTTGTATTGATTCTAAAACGACTTTTATGAACTTCATAAAAAGGAGTCCAAACTTCTGAGGCATACTCAAGATGGGGTGCTATCAACATATCTAACAGGAAAGAGTAACATACGGATCGATAAATTCCTTTGCCCATCGTATAATAAATGCAAACATGAAGTTCGCTTTGTTAACAATGTAAATTATGTGTTCAGCGAATTCCAAATTAAAGCTGAAGTTGACACCTAACTCCTTGAAGCTAAAGACACAACCAAGTTTGTGCTGCGCAATGGAATAATCAAAAGCATTTACAACACGTATTTGGAAGGGTGAAGAGAAACTTATGCATGATGTACACTTTTGCTAAAAAGAATTGAAATTTCGCAATCCAGTCGCAACCAACCAACTAACAATTTAGATTGTGTTAGATTCAATACAAGCTATTTTTTCCTTGTTTAATAACAACAGAAGGACCTTTACAAATCATTTTGGCGCACATTATGGAATCTATTTAACTCCCTTCACTTTCAATTACAAGTGCTATGCAATTAAAAAGCTTTCCACGAATACAAAATAAAGAAAGCAATAAACTGTTTGGAAATGCTATTGTTCCACTAAACGAGTTACTTGACTCCTTTAAGACCTTCACTTGCAGGTACTATTAAATAAAATAAATTGTAGGCATAACAAAGGCCGAGAAATAGCTTGCATAGGATTTTCCATTCAGGCCTCATACATACAAACCACTAAATGAATGTGTAAAAGAAATGTATAGCCAGTTTCAATTTAATTTGTATTATTATTTTTGTCTGTATTTGTCTACACCCTAGGAGGGGTTGGACTGCTTTTCTATTTGTTCTGAAATGTATAGAATTTAATTGTATTAGAAAAAAAAAACAAATGCTACTTACGTGATTTTTCCGATCAGGGTTTAAACTCACGTCGCACAGTGGGGCAGAATCACGAAAAGTTGGCATTAAATCAACCAACAGGGCTAGGAACCTGAAATTTGGCACAAATTCTACTGATACCAATGTTAATGCAGAGTCAAAGTTTCTAATGGCCACGCCCATTTTTAGGGTTACCACGCATACAAAAATTTGTAAGATTTCGAAATTTCTCAAAATGTTAATAAAACTTTGTGTATCATAAATGATTATTATTCTAGGTATTTTCTAATTGATTGTAATGCAATTGCATTTATAAAAAAATTAAAAAGGGTTGCCACTTTTGAGATTTTTTTCATTTTTGATTTGTATTATTATTGTTATTTACTTCCCATAGGAAGTTATTGTAATCGGTCCGACTTGTCGAATTGAAAATTGTGACATTTTTTTTTTTTTTAGAGAAATGTTTGTGTGTGCGTGTGTACGCAGCGATTTTTGTATTAATCAAAAAACTGAAACAAAAAATTTGTCAGCTCGAATATTTTACAAACAAAATTACGAATTAAATTACTTTCAGAATAATATTATATGACGAAAAATGTTTGTAATATGTGGTACAAATTTGAAAGCGAGATAAGTTTGCTTCAATAATTAAAGCTGAATCTTCTTCACCAGTCATTGAAGTAGATTCAATGGACTCTCTTAAAGCTTTCCTACACGTTTCAACTTTGTCAGGACTGGTGGTTACATCGTGAATTAGTTTCGCAACTCCCGACTGCCCAGATGCTCGAAAACTCATTTCGGTCGCAAATTTTAATTCAGAAAGAGACGTTGATTTTCTCAGCTCTTCAGTTTGTTGTCGTTTTGTCCTTTCTGATCCTTCTTCAAAAGACACAGACGGACGACCACGTTTAGATTTTAAAGGACATTTATATGTGAAGATAATGGGAGTGTTAAGCCAATTTCTATTCTATTGGTTTTTAAAAATCTTGGCTCTTCACGACTAGCATTTGCCCAACGCGTTTTGAATTGCCATTTGAGTTTGTAAATTTGTATATTTATATCGTTCTCAAAGGTACCAGAGCATTGAGTCCGCCTAACAATCTCTCGCTATCCAGTCCTTGACAACCTGACGTCTTCATTATATTGTAAAAGTCTTGCCTGGTTACTGGCAATGTTTTGGATGTTGTTCGGCCTAAGAAGTTTCAAAAATACTATAACTCTGGTCAAAAACAAGTAGGTATTTTAAGAAAATGACGTCACCAGCAAAAATGTACGCTACAGACAGGGGAGCAAATTGTAGCAAGAAAACTTGACATGTTCTGAAAGAAGACAAACCACTGAACAAAATGATTTATAAAACATATTAGGATTCCACGGGAAACACAACTAATCGCATAAGGATTTCAGAAAAATGCAAAAAAAAAACACACATTTTTTCCTTTTTTTTCATTTTTAACTAAAAATTAAAATAACAAGAATGTATTTTTCTCAAAAAACTTAACATATAAAAACGCACCTGATTCCATTGCAAAAAGATTTAATTTAATACTAAAACAACGCAAAGTGGTAAAAAGAGGTCTACACTCGACGCAAAACGTGAACTTACTCTTCAATTGTGACGATCTCCAGTAGATCACGTGATGCGAACAGCGCTGCAGAAACAGGCACTTTAGTGACAAACTGGCACTTTTAAATGAGTTTGGCACTTTGGCACCCATTGGCACTGAAAAATTTAAAATTTGGCACTCTTTTTTTTAAATCAACATGAATCATAATTTATGTTACACACCACAAATACAAAACTACAATCATTGAAAAAAAACCTCTTTTTGTAAACCCACAGAAAAATCTACTACAATGAATGTGTCAAATTGCGTTTAGTGCTTAAAATAGAGAAAGAAATGGCTATGTTAAAATAAAACGAGACAGCTGATTATTACAGTATCACTTGTTCCATCCGTTATTCGTTGCAAAGATATTCTATTCAACAATCGACATCAACATTTTAAGAATTTGAACTTTTTAAGCTTTATTTTTATAGAAAATGAGTAAAAAACAATTTTGGAGTAAATATACAAATGGATATACATATATGTATACAAGCTAATATTATTATTTTACTTTTATTTCAGCTTTTACAAAAAAAAAGAAACTAGCTCTCATGTTCCTTCTCAAATCCAAAGACAAGAAATGTAACTTTCTATTCTTAATTTACTTGTTTCCAAAATTAAACTATTATTTTGTAGAATATTGCCTGAAAAATCTTCAGAAAAAGATAAACAAAACAAGGCAAAAACATTTGACGACAAATACGAATCAGATTTAGATGAAAGTGGCCATGGCGACGCATTGCCACAAACTAGTAAGATCTCCAAAAGGTGGGTGGCAGAATATCCTTGACGATTTTGATTTGTCTTCATTTCTTTCAAAAGCAATTCGCAGAACATTCATCTCTATATTTAGACAAACTATGATTTTTATTCTTAAGAGGTATTTCGTTTTTAGGAAAGAAAAAGCATCGACCTCCACTGCATTACGAAACTTTAATTAAAAATGGAAAGAAACGTTTTTGTGGTTAATCAATCAAGAAGACAGAGCTATTTCTGCAATCAGTCTCTTCCAAATAATTTCAATCTAATCAAGAGACACGAGAATTCAGTCCGCCACATTTCAAACACAAACACTTTAAAAAATCAGCCGCAAATAATTGCAAATACTGAAGATTCATCAGTCAGTGACAGGTATAAAACAGCAGAATTGAAAATTCTAATGTTTTTAGTAAAAAAATAATTTGCCGTTTACGTTAATTGACGATATTGTGGATTTAGTTAAATCCGTAGACCCTGATTCGAAGGTGTGTCAAAAACTTAAAATTGGACGAATGAAAGCTACAGAAACAATCAATTCACTTCTTTGCAAGGAAGCTACAACGGAGATTACAAATATTTTGCGATCTCAGTACTTCTCATTTATAATAGATGAAACTACTGACGTTGGTACTGTAAAATCGTTGGCCTTGGTTGTCAGATATTTTGATTTTCAGAAAAATATGGTTAAAGATTCATTTTTTGGCCTTCTCGAATTAGAAAGCTCCGATGCTAGAGCTGTGTTTAAGTCAATTAAATCTCTTTGCGATCAGCATATGATTCCATTTGATAACTGTATTGGTTTTTGGGCGGACAACGCTAGTGTTATGATGGGGAAAAAAAGTGGAGTTCAAGCGTTATTTAAAGAAATTAACCCATTTGTTTACTCAATAGGTTGTTCTTGCCATTCAATGCATTTATGTGCATCTGCTGCTGCAAAAAAGTTTCCCTTTGAATGTGAGAAATTGGCAAGAAATATATATTTCTTTTTTTCACATAGCTCAAAGCGACAAAAGGATTTAAAAGAGTTTCAAGAAAATTTTAATGTACCGGTAGACATAATTCTAAAAACATCGACAACTAGATGGTTGTCGTTGGAAGGAGTTGTGAATCGAATTTTAGAGCAGTGGCAACCACTTCAACATTATTTTTTACTTACAAAGTTTGAAAGTAATTCAGACTTAGCTGTAGATATATCGGAAAATTTAAATGATTGTACTAAGGCATATTTTTACTTCTTATCTTATATTTTAAAATTGGTTAATAATTTAAACAAAGAATTCCAAAGTGAGTCGCCTAAAATATATAAATTACTCCCCGCAGTTAAAAGTGTTTTATTAGTTGTTCTGCATAATTTCATTAAAAAAGAATTTATTGATGAAAACAAATTAAATGACATTAATTTTAAAAATGAAATTTTTATCCAAGATACAATTATATATATTGGTCCAAAAGCTGAGATGATTTTAACAAATAACGACATATCTGTTGCGGAAATACGAAATATAAAACTGCACTGCAAAAAATATTATATTCCATTGTTTCGTTTATTTCCTCAAATATGTGAAGGCAAGATTGATGAAATTGAAGACGAATGGCGGTCTGTCCTTCATCAACAATTTGTTAAAAAAACTGCAAATGCAGAAGACTTTTGGGGAAGCATTTTCGAGTTGAAAAATGGTTTGGGGGAAATAATGTATCCAAACTTACAAATTTTTATCGGTGCCCTCCTAAGCCTTCCGCACAGCAGTGCAGCGGCAGAAAGAATATTTTCAGATTTGGCCAATATAAAAACAAAAAATCGTAATTGTTTAAAAATAACTACAGTAAACGCTTTATTAATAACAAAGCAAATGATTAAAAACGATAGTTTGTCCAGTTGGACTCCACGAAAATCACTTTTGAAGAGTTATAAATTGGCCTACTGAAGTCATAAAAAATATTATTATATATGCACATACAAATCTTATCTATCTTATCTTATCTTGTCTTAAATTTAAAATAAAATGTAAATGAATTTGTCTTCTTCTAATTTATTTTGTTATACTTTTTTGTTAATGAGCAATAAAAAATATTTATAGTTTTTGTTCGAACATCCGATTTTTTCTTTTACTAACTGGCACCCTGTGGCACCCAGCAAAATTATAGTTGGCACTGAGATTTTTTTTTCAGCTGCAGCGCTGGATGCGAATAAACTTTTTCTCTCTCATTTCTAATTCTCTGTAATTTTTCGGAAAGAAATAGATTGGTTATCTTAAACAAAGCTGAACTTCATAACTTGATTAAATACCTGCTTTTTTGCGTTTTGCCCCATTGTGCGTCGTTCTGATTACATAGTGTCTGCTCTAGAAGCTCACCAATTAAGTTAATTTTATTTATGTAAGTTTGTTATTAACAAAATAAACAAGCTACACACTTGCATAAATTTGCTATCAACAAAATGCAAAGGGTATACACTCTCATAAGTTTGCCTTTAACAAATTGCAAAGTCTATCCACTTGCGTACGTTTGCTATTAACAAATTACAAAGGCTATAAACTTTTATAAGTTTGCTATTAACAACATGCAAAGGATATTCCCTTGCATACGTTTGCTATTAGCAAATTCCAAAGACTATACACTCGCATACCGTTTGCTATTAACAATATGCAAAGGCTATAAACTTTTATAAGTTTGCTATTAACAACATGCAAAGGCTATCCACTTCCATACGTTGGCTATTAACAAATTAAAAAAGCTAAACTCTTGCAAACGTTCGCTATTAACAAAATGCAAATGCTATTCAATTCATTCTTGTTCGAGTTTGCTGTTCATGAAATGTTTAAAATATACAATTGTTTAAATTATGAACAAAATGCAAAAGCTATGCAAGTATATAATTTTGCTAAACAGAAATATGATTTTACATTAATTAAAATTCGTTTCTCCGAATTTAAATAACGATAACACTGACTATTTTTTAAAAGCAAGAAACAAGTTATCTTACGAAGAATATATGAATGAATAATTGACTTGCATAACTAACCTTTTTCATAACACTGTATCTTAAAAATTGGACCTTACACAAGGTAGATTGTTAGTTGGGCATGACTCTTTATTTTATTATTAGATAGTTTGAATTTAGGCTATAAGAACGTGCAAGCTGCTTTTAATGCTCAAAAAGAAGGCCCAAAGTTAAAAACTTTTCAAATCAGATTGATGGAAGTTGGCGATAAGAAACGAGAAACATGTGAGAACAAAGCACTAAAAGTACAAGGTAATCATCATTTATCAAACAATAACAACTTCAATGAACGATATGCGAAATTAATAACTAGATTAGATTAGATTAGATTAGATTAGATTAGATTAAGATTTTATTGCAATTTAGTATTCTATACATTGTTAACAGTTTTGAGTTTACAAATCTTTTATGACATGGCAAAAGCCGTCTGCCAGATTGACAATTTAAAAATAACATACTTTACTAATAATTGTGCATTAGATGCTTAAAAAATATAACCTTTAGATTTAAGCAAAAAAGAAAAAAAAAAGAAAATATGATATACAGTATTTGTCTTAGTTAAAATTCTCCTCTTAGAATTTGGTTTCTATAACTTAGCGCAGCTTTGACAAATTTATACAAAGCCGTCCAATTTCTTCCATTGAGCATATCAAGGACTTCATCCGTTGTATAAATGGCCTTTCCAAGATATAGTTTTCTCAGCTCTATAAGTATTGGACAAACTCCTGAGAAGTGCATTATATCTTCTCGGGTGTTCATATTACAAAGACTGCATTCAATAGGTAGATCTGGTCGGTGTGGCATGTAGTTTAATGGCAAAAGCTCTCATCTTGCTTTAAAAAGCGTTGATATTTGGTCAACTCCTGCGCTTGCATCAAAATAGCTTATCTTGCTTGAGTCATGTATCAATTTTGAGTAGTAATCTCTATAGATGGAAGACCGCGCTTCTTCTATGAATGATTCGTGTATCTTATCATCGAGCACATTAAGGATGTTATAGAGTTCAGCTTTCATCTGCTGAGAATTTCCCACTACTAGATGTAGAGGACCTTCAGTTCTTTCAGCCAGCTCCTTCCACTGTTCAAAACATGATAATTTTTTTTCAAGCGCAATTGTTGCCACAATCCTAGGTAGTCGTTTAACATTCATATTAAGAACTTTAAGGATATAGTCGAAGTGGACTTTCAAAGTCGTAATGAACATTGGTGGAAGTCCTGTCTCAATGTGCAGCATATAAGTTGGTGTCGTCATAGGAAGATGCAATATTCTCTTCAGAAAAAAACGCAACAACTGCTCCACAGCGTCATTTTGTTGATATCCCCATACCTGTGCTGCATAAAGCAGAATTGATCTGGCTGTTGATTCAAAGATCTGGTACTTTGCTCTCAGACTTATGTTTTTATTTTGCATACATGTTTTCCAGGTTGTGTTTATAGCTGTTTTCGCGTTCTTAAGTTTTTCATCTAAATGTATCTTAATAACTATTTATACTAAAAATCATTACAATTGAACAGAATTTAAATATAAATGTCGACGATGTGGAAGAAGAGGTCACAAAGCAAAGGAATGCTGAAGCTATGGTCAACAAGTAAAGCAAGTGTATGACGGAAGCGAGAGTAGTTTAACTATCCATTATCCAAGAGTTTTTATTTCTCCCAACGTCAGCATCATCCAAGGCATAAGTTGTGGGAGAAGTTTACAAAGGTAAAGATAGCCGATTTTGTGTCGATAGTGGAGCTACCTCGCACATGTGTTTTGATGAACAATTATTTTTTAATCTATTAAAAAATCACATACGGTACGTAAAAAAAAAAGGTCCACATTATAGGAATCGGTACGATATCAATTTTCAATAAAATAGATATCAAATCTCGGTGGTTGGGTGCTGTAGGACGCGGAGAGTCACACACTGATCGGCGTCACTGTCACTGATCGGCGTCACTGTCACTGATCGGCGTCAACATGGTGATGCCCAGTGATGCAACGCTTACAACATATCAATTGTGGTTATTTTACCTCCTCGTGGTAATCACCGTATACTGGTCTCGTCCCTGCGGATTTGAATTTTTTTTCATATTTAGCGCGCACTAAAGGGGTTGTGACTACCCTTTAAATGATATACACAGCACGAGCGATTAGGTAAATGGAAGTGGATTGAAAAGGAGATACCGATACACAACTGGGCTGGGTAGAGCATTCCACATTCGTGTAGTGCGACTAAGGTCCGAAGTTGAGCTCAAGGGTAAACTTATGAGCATTCCTAGAAGCGCGAGTATTACGGTTGAACTGTTTAAGGGGAGGGATGCAACTGGCTATTTCACTAGAACACTGTTTATAGAAACAGCGGTAAAATAATGATAGACATGAAACATTGCGATGGTGCTCAAGAGAAGTGAATTTGTTCGTTATAGTTCTGTCACCTACCATTTTTAGAACTCTCTTTTGTATTCTATCCAATAGGCTCAAGTGGGTTTTTGGTAGTTGTACTCAATTTATGGACGAATAAAGGCTTTGTAGATCACTCCCCGAGAAGAGGGTTAGAAAAATTTCTTGCATGGACGGAAAAAACTTAAACACATAGTAGCGTTTTTGGCGATGTCAAATATGTGGTCGTTCCACATAAGGTGGTCTGTGACACAAATACCGAGTACTGAAAGCTGTTCAGTTTCCTCTATACAAGTGCCACTCATAGATAGCAGCATTGGGGGTGGGTTCCGCTTTAACGACAGGAGACAGCATTGAGTTTTAGAAGCATTAAATTCTACACGGTTTTTGATTCCCCATTGGACAATGTTCTCGAGAACAGAATTTAATGAGGTTATCATACTCCACATCTGAAGCACATGGATGTGAATCTAGAAACGAATATGAAAAGCTGAGAGTGCTGTCGTCAGCAAAACAAAATCATTAAGTCATTAGTCTGTAAATGACTTGTGAATTAAAAAAATTTAAATCATAAGTTAGTTAGTGACTTATGAATTAAAAAAAAATTAATTGATAAGCTAGTTAGTGACTTATGAATTAAAAAAATTCAATTCATAATAATAATAATAATAATAATAATAATAATAATAATAATAATAATAATAATAATAATAATAATAATAATAATAATAATAATAATAATAATAATAATAATAATAATAATAATAATAATAATAATAATAATAATAATAATAATAATAATAATAATAATAATAATAATAATAATAATAATAATAATAATAATAATAATAATAATAATAATAATATAATAATAATAATAATAATAATAATAATAATAATAATAATAATAATAATAATAATAATAATAATAATAATAATAATAATAATAATAATAATAATAATAATAATAATAATAATAATAATAATAATAATAATAATAATAATAATAATAATAATAATAATAATAATAATAATAATAATAATAATAATAATAATAATAATAATAATAATAATAATAATAATAATAATAATAATAATAATAATAATAATAATAATAATAATAATAATAATAATAATAATAATAATAATAATAATAATAATAATAATAATAATAATAATAATAATAATAATAATAATAATAATAATAATAATAATAATAATAATAATAATAATAATATTAATAAA
>OW026366.1:91145029-91182529 GCA_932273885.2 Leucozona laternaria | reverse complement strand
TGTTGTTGTTGTTGCTGTTGCTGTTGCTGTTGTTGTTGTTGTTGTTGTTGTTGTTGTTGTTGTTGTTGTTGTTGTTGTTGTTGTTGTTGTTGTTGTTGTTGTTGCTGTTGCTGTTGTTGTTGTTGTTGTTGTTGTTGTTGTTGTTGTTGCTGTTGTTGTTGTTGTTGTTGTTGTTGTTGTTGTTGTTGTTGTTGTTGTTGTTGTTGTTGTTGTTGTTGTTGTTGTTGTTGTTGTTGTTGTTGTTGTTGTTGTTGTTGTTGTTGTTGTTGTTGTTGTTGTTGTTGTTGTTGTTGTTGTTGTTGTTGTTGTTGTTGTTGGTGTTGTTGTTGTTGTTGTTGTTGTTGTTGTTGTTGTTGTTGTTGTTGTTGTTGTTGTTGTTGTTGTTGTTGTTGTTGTTGTTGTTGTTGTTGTTGTTGTTGTTGTTGTTGTTGTTGTTGTTGTTGTTGTTGTTGTTGTTGTTGTTGTTGTTGTTGTTGTTGTTGTTGTTGTTGTTGTTGTTGTTGTTGTTGTTGTTGTTGTTGTTGTTGTTGTTGTTGTTGTTGTTGTTGTTGTTGTTGTTGTTGTTGTTGTTGTTGTTGTTGTTGTTGTTGTTGTTGTTGTTGTTGTTGTTGTTGTTGTTGTTGTTGTTGTTGTTGTTGCTCTCATAGTATTTGGACTGTAATATTCTATTGCTGGAACAGATACGGAAAGTAACCTTTCTTTAAAACGGGTGGGAGGTCGAATGCTTTTGGTAGTTTAGATAGAGCCATGGGGAAGTAGTTTATTGAGTCAATAAATTTAATATTTCCTATTTCTATCAATATTATTTTTATACGTACAAATGACGTACGAAGGACGATAACATTTAGGAACTTAATTCGTAGACGTTATCAAAGATCAAGAGACTCATTCCTGAAATTTCAATTGAATTTGCTTAACAAACTAGTTATAAAAAAAATGCAGGAAATACGTTATAAAGACTGGAATCGAATGTTATCCCAAATTGACAAACATGACCAAAAAATATGGAAACTTTCGAAGATTCTTAAGAAAAAAAACAATAGAATCCCATATCTTGAATGTAATGGCCAAATTCTTCATACAAATGAAGAGAAGGCCACTGAATTCGGTAAATATTTTCTTTCTAGTCATTCAATAACAGATGGCTTTAGTGACATTCAAACCAAACAAACAGTACAAAACAGTATTAACTCTATTAATCTATCTGCAATAGAAATAAATAATATACATATACCAGTATCTCTTGTTAAAGACACTATTTCTTCTATTCGCATAAATAAAGCAGCTGGTAATGATAAAATTTCAAACAGGGTCATTCAAAACTTACCAAAAAATGTTATTCAGTACTTAACATCTCTATTTGAAAGTTGTCTGCGACACGGATATTTTCCAAGAAGATGGAAGATGGCTGAGATTATTCCCATAGCTAAACCTACTCATCCATTGACTCAGGCATCTAGTTATCGCCCAATAAGCTTACTCAGCTGTTTACAACACTTTCAAATAAATTTGAGAATAAATGTTTGAGTCACGAAAATGTATTAATTAATTCATGTCAATAAATTTAACATTTCCTATTTCCATCAATATTATTTTTATGCCTCGCATAATTAAATCAGGGCTTTGTTTTGTTTTTTCCAATATGTAGTTCAAAATAAGTTGATGGTCGTATGCCTGACCATTATGAGCCATCACAATAATTTTTTTCGGACTTCAAGTATATGTTGAACAAATTTCTTCTTCATTTAGGACATTTAGTGACAACTTGCAATATTGGCAAAAGTACAAATCTGGATTATGTAAGCATCGATCACATTTGTGTTGAAATACGCACAAATTTGGCTCATGATTTTTAATTAAAGCGTTTACTGTTTCGTCTCCCTCAGTAAATTTTGCCTGTCCAATCACTTTTTCTTGTTGACTCTCAAGATCATAAAATATATATAAAACATTTTCCAGATTAGGTGTTCTCGTATCTGGAAGAATGTAGCACATATATATGGTCTTTGGATACATGTTTTTTACAACGCTTACAAAAGAACTCATCACAAATACGATACCGAGCTCCTCCGAAAGATTTTAAACAAACAATACATCTTTTTATTTGGTCACAGATAGATTTTTTACCCGATGAGCCGCTCATTTTGTGGTTGTCATAACATATGTTTCCTTTCAAATAGCGATTGCAGTCTTGACATAGAATTTGTATTGAAGTTTCGTCACAAATTGGAGAACGCTGACACTGTGTACAGAGGCTAAGACATCCACGATGGTCACTTTTCGTGTTATATGGTGGATGGCAAATTTCACAGTAGTACAAACAGCTAAATGCAGCGGTTAAAGATGTTATTACATTGTAATGGTTCTTAAAATACAATAAATGTATTTTTTTCTTATCACAACAATTTCGATCAGAATTTCCTTCATAAATGATTTTTCGACCTTTGGTGTCGTATTCATAAACCGTGATCTTGTAGTTTTTCAAATGATTTTGAAATGCCTTCAACTCAAAAATCCCGCAACCTTCTGATGGTATAATGATTGGTGTATCATTCAAAAGCTTCAAAGTTCTCTGCGATTGAATTTTAGATACTTTAGCAAAATCATGTTCTTTGTCTGTGTATTACTTCGGCATATGATTGGTGTATCATTCAAAAGCTTCAAAGTTCTCTGCGTTTGAATTTTAGATACTTTAGCAAAATCATGTTCTTTGTCTGCGTATGACTTCGCCACAACCAAAGCAGGAGGTAGGCATAAATTATCCTTATTTTTGATGGTTATTATTCCATTGCGCTTAAGGCATTCTTCCTCGAATGTGTTATACATTTTAGAAGATTTTCTTGTTGGGTTGCATTTCCCTATTGGCATCTTTACGGAAGTTACTGACAAGCAGAAATTATCCGTGCTTATTCCCTCAGAGTTACTTTGAAATTTTTGTCCGTATCATCTCCCGCACATCATCGAAAGTTAATTCTGAACAGTTTTTAAAATTAACCCAGCCACTTCCTCGTTCATTCACAAAACTCTTTCCGCAAAATGTTATTCCGACTTTATCAGTTGGATTAAGATCTTTTACGGCGAATCTTATCATTTCATTAGTGGCTCTTTTAATCCATGACGTTGGTTCTTCATCGACCGAAACTGGAAGAATTTTAAATTCTATTTTGCGCCCTTTCAGATTAAACCTTTTAATATGACTCGAAGAATTACTCAAAATTTTGATTCGCTGAAATCAACAAAGAAAAGAAAAAAACAATCAATTCGGGAAAAAGAAAAACAAATTTTAAAATTTAATTGAGTTTTTATTCTAGGTTTCATTTAAATGCACGTTTTTGTGAATTTTTTAAATTTTGTTGTTGTTGTTGTTGTTGTTGTTGTTGTTGTTGTTGTTGTTGTTGTTGTTGTTGTTGTTGTTGTTGTTGTTGTTGTTGTTGTTGTTGTTGTTGTTGTTGTTGTGGCAATTTAACCATTGTAATCTTCATTTTCTTTGGTACTGAACAGATACGGAAAGTAACCTTTCTTTAAAACGGGTGGGAGGTCGAATGCTTTTGGTAGTTTAGATAGAGCCATGGGGAAGTAGTTTATTGAGTCAATAAATTTAATATTTCCTATTTCCATCAATATTATTTTTATACGTACAAATGACGTACGAAGGACGATAACATTTAGGAACTTAATTCGTAGACGTTATCAAAGATCAAGAGACTCATTCCTGAAATTTCAATTGAATTTGCTTAACAAACTAGTTATAAAAAAAATGCAGGAAATACGTTATAAAGACTGGAATCGAATGTTATCCCAAATTGACAAACATGACCAAAAAATATGGAAACTTTCGAAGATTTTTAAGAAAAAAAACAATAGAATCCCATATCTTGAATGTAATGGCCAAATTCTTCATACAAATGAAGAGAAGGCCACTGAATTCGGTAAATATTTTCTTTCTAGTCATTCAATAACAGATGGCTTTAGTGACATTCAAATCAAACAAACAGTACAAAACAGTATTAACTCTATTAATCTATCTGCAATAGAAATAAATAATATACATATACCAATATCTCTTGTTAGAGACACTATTTCTTCTATTCGCATAAGAAAAGCAGCTGGTAATGATAAAATTTCAAACAGGGTCATTCAAAACTTACCAAAAAATGCTATTCAGTACTTAACATCTCTATTTGAAAGTTGTCTGCGACACGGATATTTTCCAAGAAGATGGAAGATGGCTGAGATAATTCCCATAGCTAAACCTACTCATCCATTGACTCAGGCATCTAGTTATCGCCCAATAAGCTTACTCAGCTGTTTAGGCAAACTTTTTGAAAAAATTATCTTTTTTAAGATAATTGACTTTGTAGAATCAAACAGTCTTGTTCCAATCGAACAGTTTGGTTTTAGGAGGGAACACTCGACGACTCATCAACTGAAGAGGATCACAAGTATGGTAAGAGAATCACTTTTAAACAAAAAATCCTTAGGTATGGTTTCGTTTGACATTCAAAAAGCCTTTGACAGTGTTTGGCACGACGGCCTGCTTCATAAACTATTTACTCAAAATTTTCCTACTTACATACTTAAAATTATTCAAAACTTTCTAACAGATAGGCTTTTTTATGTCAAAATATTTTCTGATTCATCTCCTCTGTTTCCCATTAAAGCGGGCGCTCCTCAAGGTTCAACTCTATCGCCCCTTTTATATAACTTGTATATTGCCGATTTTTCAAAATATTTATACTGTGAAAATGCCTTCTTTGCTGATGATACAGCTATATTCTGTAGTTCTAATGATTGTCAAAGTATATTAACGAATTTACAGAATGCTTTATTTAATGTTGAAAAGTTTTTTCATAGGTGGAAAATTAAAATAAACCCATCGAAATCTCAAGCAATATTTTTCTCACGAAAGAGAAAAGCCCCAAACCTACCTCAATATAATCTGTCGATCTGCAACACTCCAATCAAATGGACAACAACAATAAAATATCTTGGTATCACTCTCGATAAGACGCTAACATTCTCAAATCATATTACTACCTCTATAAAAAAAGTAAATGTTTTAACAAAAATTCTATTTCCACTTTTAAATAAAAATTCTTATCTAAGCAAAGATAATAAGCTTCTTTTTTATAAAGTCGTCATACTACCTTCATTAGTATATGCTGCTCCTTGTTGGTATAAATGTGCTGAATGTCACCTAAAAAAACTTAAATCTGTCAAAACAAAACTTTAAAAATGATTATGCATCTTACCTGGCATTTTTCCACACTAGCACTGCATGATATCACTAAAACTCCAACAATCAAGTCTAAAATTACAACACTTTCAAATAAATTTGAGAATAAATGTTTGAGTCACGAAAATGTATTAATTAATTCATGTCAATAAATTTAACATTTCCTATTTCCATCAATATTATTTTTATGCCTCGCATAATTAAATCAGGGCTCTGTTTTGTTTTTTCCAATATGTAGTTCAAAATAAGTTGATGGTCGTATGCCTGACCATTATGAGCAATCACAATAATTTTTTTCGGACTTCAAGTATATGTTGAACAAATTTTGGTACAACATCTTCTTCTTTTAGGACATTTAGTGACAACTTGCAATATTGGCAAAAGTACAAATCTGGATTATGTAAGCATCGATCACATTTGTGTTGAAATACGCACAAATTTGGCTCATGATTTTTAATTAAAGCGTTTACTGTTTCGTCTCCCTCAGTAAATTTTGCCTGTCCAATCACTTTTTCTTGTTGACTCTCAAGATCATAAAATATATATAAAACATTTTCCAGATTAGGTGTTCTCGAATCTGGAAGAATGTAGCACATATATATGGTCTTTGGATACATGTTTTTTACAACGCTTACAAAAGAACTCATCACAGATATGATACCGAGCTCCTCCGAAAGATTTTAAACAAACAATACATCTTTTTATTTGGTCACAGATAGATTTTTTACCCGATGAGCCGCTCATTTTGTGGTTGTCATAACATATGTTTCCTTTCAAATAGCGATTGCAGTCTTGACATAGAATTTGTATTGAAGTTTCGTCACAAATTGGAGAACGCTGACACTGTGTACAGAGGCTAAGACATCCACGATGGTCACTTTTCGTGTTATATGGTGGATGGCAAATTTCACAGTAGTACAAACAGCTAAATGCAGCGGTTAAAGATGTTATTACATTGTAATGGTTCTTAAAATACAATAAATGTATTTTTTTCTTATCACAACAATTTCGATCAGAATTTCCGATTTTTCGACCTTTGGTGTCGTATTCATAAACCGTGATCTTGTAGGTTTTCAAATGATTTTGAAATGCCTTCAACTCAAAAATCCCGCAACCTTCTGATGGTATAATGATTGGTGTATCATTCAAAAGCTTCAAAGTTCTCTGCGATTGAATTTTAGATACTTTAGCAAAATCATGTGCTTTGTCTGCGTATGACTTCGGCATATGATTGGTGTATCATTCAAAAGCTTCAAAGTTCTCTGCGTTTGAATTTTAGATACTTTAGCAAAATCATGTTCTTTGTCTGCGTATGACTTCGCCACAACCAAAGCACGAGGTAGGCATAAATTATCCTTATTTTTGATGGTTATTATTCCATTGCGCTTAAGGCATTCTTCCTCGAATGTGTTATACATTTTAGAAGATTTTCTTGTTGGGTTGCATTTCCCTATTGGCATCTTTACGGAAGTTACTGACAAGCAGAAATTATCCGTGCTTATTCCCTCAGAGTTACTTTGAAATTTTTTTCCGTATCATCTCCCGCACATCATCGAAAGTTAATTCTGAACAGTTTTTAAAATTAACCCAGCCACTTCCTCGTTCATTCACAAAACTCTTTCCGCAAAATGTTATTCCGACTTTATCAGTTGGATTAAGATCTTTTACGGCGAATCTTATCATTTCATTAGTGGCTCTTTTAATCCATGACGTTGGTTCTTCATCGACCGAACCTGGAAGAATTTTAAATTCTATTTTGCGCCCTTTCAGATTAAACCTTTTAATATGACTCGAAGAATTACTCAAAATTTTGATTCGCTGAAATCAACAAAGAAAAGAAAAAAACAATCAATTCGGGAAAAAGAAAAACAAATTTTAAAATTTAATTGAGTTTTTATTCTAGGTTTCATTTAAATGCACGTTTTTGTGAATTTTTTTAATTTTGTTGTTGTTGTTGTTGTTGTTGTTGTTGTTGTTGTTGTTGTTGTTGTTGTTGTTGTTGCTCTCATAGTATTTGGACTGTAATATTCTATTGCTGGCAATTTAACCATTGTAATCTTCATTTTCTTTGGTACTGAACAGATACGGAAAGTAACCTTTCTTTAAAACGGGTGGGAGGTCGAATGCTTTTGGTAGTTTAGATAGAGCCATGGGGAAGTAGTTTATTGAGTCAATAAATTTAATATTTCCTATTTCCATCAATATTGTTTTTATACGTACAAATGACGTACGAAGGACGATAACATTTAGGAACTTAATTCGTAGACGTTATCAAAGATCAAGAGACTCATTCCTGAAATTTCAATTGAATTTGCTTAACAAACTAGTTATAAAAAAAATGCAGGAAATACGTAATAAAGACTCGAATGTTATCCCAAATTGACAAACATGACCAAAAAATATGGAAACTTTCGAAGATTTTTAAGAAAAAGAACAATAGAATCCCATATCTTGAATGTAATGGCCAAATTCTTCATACAAATGAAGAGAAGGCCACTGAATTCGGTAAATATTTTCTTTCAGTCATTCAATAACAGATGGCTTTAGTGATATTCAAACCAAACAAACAGTACAAAACAGTATTAACTCTATTAATCTATCTGCAATAGAAATAAATAATATACATATACCAGTATCTCTTGTTAAAGACACTATTTCTTCTATTCGCATAAATAAAGCAGCTGGTAATGATAAAATTTCAAACAGGGTCATTCAAAACTTACCAAAAAATGCTATTCAGTACTTAACATCTCTATTTGAAAGTTGTCTGCGACACGGATATTTTCCAAGAAGATGGAAGATTGCTGAGATAATTCCCATAGCTAAACCTACTCATCCATTGACTCAGGCATCTAGTTATCGCCCAATAAGCTTACTCAGCTGTTTAGGCAAACTTTTTGAAAAAATTATCTTTTTTAAGATAATTGACTTTGTAGAATCAAACAGTCTTGTTCCAATCGAACAGTTTGGTTTTAGGAGGGAACACTCGACGACTCACCAACTGAAGAGGATCACAAGTATGGTAAGAGAATCACTTTCAAACAAAAAATCCTTAGGTATGGTTTCGTTTGACATTCAAAAAGCCTTTCATAAACTATTTACTCAAAATTTTCCTACTTACATACTTAAAATTATTCAAAGCTTTCTAACAGATAGGCTTTTTTATGTCAAAATATTTTCTGATTCATCTCCTCTGTTTCCCATTAAAGCGGGCGCTCCTCAAGGTTCAACTCTACCGCCCCTTTTATATAACTTGTATATTGCCGATTTTCCAAAAGATTTATACTGTGAAAATGCCTTCTTTGCTGATGATACAGCTATATTCTGTAGTTCTAATGATTGTCAAAGTATATTAACGAATTTACAGAATGCTTTATTTAATATTGAAAAGTTTTTTCACAGGTGGAAAATTAAAATAAACCCATCGAAATCTCAGGCAATATTTTTCTCACGAAAGAGAAAAGCCCCAAACCTATCTCAATATAATCTGTCGATCTGCAACACTCCAATCGAATGGACAACAACAATAAAATATCTTGGTATCACTCTCGATAAGACGCTAACATTCTCAAATCATATTACTACCTCTATAAAAAAAGTAAATGTTTTAACAAAAATTCTATTTCCACTTTTAAATAAAAATTCTTATCTAAGCAAAGATAATAAGCTTCTTCTTTATAAAGTCGTCATACTACCTTCATTAGTATATGCTGCTCCTTGTTGGTATAAATGTGCTGAATGTCACCTAAAAAAACTTAAATCTGTCAAAACAAAACTTTAAAAATGATTATGCATCTTACCTGGCATTTTTCCACACTAGCACTGCATGATATCACTAAAACTCCAACAATCAAGTCTAAAATTACAACACTTTCAAATAAATTTGAGAATAAATGTTTGAGTCACGAAAATGTATTAATTAATTCATGTCAATAAATTTAACATTTCCTATTTCCATCAATATTATTTTTATGCCTCGCATAATTAAATCAGGGCTCTGTTTTGTTTTTTCCAATATGTAGTTCAAAATAAGTTGATGGTCGTATGCCTGACCATTATGAGCAATCACAATAATTTTTTTCGGACTTCAAGTATATGTTGAACAAATTTTGGTACAACATCTTCTTCTTTTAGGACATTTAGTGACAACTTGCAATATTGGCAAAAGTACAAATCTGGATTATGTAAGCATCGATCACATTTGTGTTGAAATACGCACAAATTTGGCTCATGATTTTTAATTAAAGCGTTTACTGTTTCGTCTCCCTCAGTAAATTTTGCCTGTCCAATCACTTTTTCTTGTTGACTCTCAAGATCATAAAATATATATAAAACATTTTCCAGATTAGGTGTTCTCGAATCTGGAAGAATGTAGCACATATATATGGTCTTTGGATACATGTTTTTTACAACGCTTACAAAAGAACTCATCACAGATATGATACCGAGCTCCTCCGAAAGATTTTAAACAAACAATACATCTTTTTATTTGGTCACAGATAGATTTTTTACCCGATGAGCCGCTCATTTTGTGGTTGTCATAACATATGTTTCCTTTCAAATAGCGATTGCAGTCTTGACATAGAATTTGTATTGATGTTTCGTCACAAATTGGAGAACGCTGACACTGTGTACAGAGGCTAAGACATCCACGATGGTCACTTTTCGTGTTATATGGTGAATGGCAAATTTCACAGTAGTACAAACAGCTAAATGCAGCGGTTAAAGATGTTATTACATTGTAATGGTTCTTAAAATACAATAAATGTATTTTTTTCTTATCACAACAATTTCGATCAGAATTTCCTTCATAAATGATTTTTCGACCTTTGGTGTCGTATTCATAAACCGTGATCTTGTAGTTTTTCAAATGATTTTGAAATGCCTTCAACTCAAAAATCCCGCAACCTTCTGATGGTATAATGATTGGTGTATCATTCAAAAGCTTCAAAGTTCTCTGCGATTGAATTTTAGATACTTTAGCAAAATCATGTTCTTTGTCTGCGTATGACTTCGGCATATGATTGGTGTATCATTCAAAAACTTCAAAGTTCTCTGCGTTTGAATTTTAGATACTTTAGCAAAATCATGTTCTTTGTCTGCGTATGACTTCGCCACAACCAAAGCACGAGGAAGGCATAAATTATCCTTATTTTTGATGGTTATTATTCCATTGCGCTTAAGGCATTCTTCCTCGAATGTGTTACACATTTTAGAAGATTTTCTTGTTGGGTTGCATTTCCCTATGGGCATCTTTACGGAAGTTACTGACAAGCAGAAATTATCCGTGCTTATTCCCTCAGAGTTACTTTGAAATTTTTTTCCGTATCATCTCCCGCACATCATCGAAAGTTAATTCTGAACAGTTTTTAAAATTAACCCAGCCACTTCCTCGTTCATTCACAAAACTCTTTCCGCAAAATGTTATTCCGACTTTATCAGTTGGATTAAGATCTTTTACGGCGAATCTTATCATTTCATTAGTGGCTCTTTTAATCCATGACGTTGGTTCTTCATCGACCGAACCTGGAAGAATTTTAAATTCTATTTTGCGCCCTTTCAGATTAAACCTTTTAATATGACTCGAAGAATTACTCAAAATTTTGATTCGCTGAAATCAACAAAGAAAAGAAAAAAACAATCAATTCGGGAAAAAGAAAAACAAATTTTAAAATTTAATTGAGTTTTTATTCTAGGTTTCATTTAAATGCTCGTTTTTGTGAATTTTTTAAATTTTGTTGTTGTTGTTGTTGTTGTTGTTGCTCTCATAGTATTTGGACTGTAATATTCTATTGCTGGCAATTTAACCATTGTAATCTTCATTTTCTTTGGTACTGAACAGATACGGAAAGTAACCTTTCATTAAAACGGGTGGGAGGTCGAATGCTTTTGGTAGTTTAGATAGAGCCATGGGGAAGTAGTTTATTGAGTCAATAAATTTAATATTTCCTATTTCCATCAATATTATTTTTATACGTACAAATGACGTTCGAAGGACGATAACATTTAGGAACTTAATTCGTAGACGTTATCAAAGATCAAGAGACTCATTCCTGAAATTTCAATTGAATTTGCTTAACAAACTAGTTATAAAAAAAATGCAGGAAATACGTAATAAAGACTGGAATCGAATGATATCCCAAATTGACAAACATGACCAAAAAATATGGAAACTTTCGAAGATTTTTAAGAAAAAAAACAATAGAATCCCATATCTTGAATGTAATGGCCAAATTCTTCATACAAATGAAGAAAAGGAATTCGGTAAATATTTTCTTTCTAGTCATTCAATGACATATGGCTTTAGTGACATTCAAACCAAACAAACAGTACAAAACAGTATTAACTCTATTAATCTATCTGCAATAGAAATAAATAATATACATATACCAGTATCTCTTGTTAAAGACACTATTTCTTCTATTCGCATAAATAAAGCAGCTGGTAATGATAAAATTTCAAACAGGGTCATTCAAAACTTACCAAAAAATGCTATTCAGTACTTAACATCTCTATTTGAAAGTTGTCTGCGACACGGATATTTTCCAAGAAGATGGAAGATTGCTGAGATAATTCCCATAGCTAAACCTACTCATCCATTGACTCAGGCATCTAGTTATCGCCCAATAAGCTTACTCAGCTGTTTAGGCAAACTTTTTGAAAAAATTATCTTTTTTAAGATAATTGACTTTGTAATTAGAATCAAACAGTCTTGTTCCAATCGAACAGTTTGGTTTTAGGGGGGAACACTCGGCGACTCACCAACTGAAGAGGATCACAAGTATGGTAAGAGAATCACTTTCAAACAAAAAATCCTTAGGTATGGTTTCGTTTGACATTCAAAAAGCCTTTCATAAACTATTTACTCAAAATTTTCCTACTTACATACTTAAAATTATTCAAAGCTTTCTAACAGATAGGCTTTTTTATGTCAAAATATTTTCTGATTCATCTCCTCTGTTTCCCATTAAAGCGGGCGCTCCTCAAGGTTCAACTCTACCGCCCCTTTTATATAACTTGTATATTGCCGATTTTCCAAAAGATTTATACTGTGAAAATGCCTTCTTTGCTGATGATACAGCTATATTCTGTAGTTCTAATGATTGTCAAAGTATATTAACGAATTTACAGAATGCTTTATTTAATATTGAAAAGTTTTTTCACAGGTGGAAAATTAAAATAAACCCATCGAAATCTCAGGCAATATTTTTCTCACGAAAGAGAAAAGCCCCAAACCTATCTCAATATAATCTGTCGATCTGCAACACTCCAATCGAATGGACAACAACAATAAAATATCTTGGTATCACTCTCGATAAGACGCTAACATTCTCAAATCATATTACTACCTCTATAAAAAAAGTAAATGTTTTAACAAAAATTCTATTTCCACTTTTAAATAAAAATTCTTATCTAAGCAAAGATAATAAGCTTCTTCTTTATAAAGTCGTCATACTACCTTTATTAGTATATGCTTCTCCTTGTTGCTATAAATGTGCTGAATGTCACCTAAAAAAACTTAAAATTTGTCAAAACAAAACTTTTAAAATGATTATGCATCTTCCCTGGCATTTTTCCACACTAGCACTGCATGATATCACTAAAATTCCAACAATCAAGTTTAAAATTACAACACTTTCAAATAAATTTGAGAATAAATGTTTGAGTAACGAAAATGTATTAATTAATTCACTTGTTTAAAAATACTAATTTAGTTTAAGTTATTATTAAGTTAGATTTTAAGATTATTTTATTCATAGTTTTAAGCTTTTTGCATTAATTGAGTTTTTTTTCGCAATTTCTCTCATACTAATCTCCACTTTCATAAGAACTTTCTGTATTATAAAATCTTTAGTTGCTAAGAATCATTGTATTCTAATCTCTATATGTTAAAAATATTCTACCATGTAACACGATTTCACTGAAGAAGAAATAAATTTGAATTTGAATTTGGATTATCTAAGCATCGATCACATTTGTGTTGAAATACGCGCAAATTTGACTCATGTTTTTTAATTAAAGCGTTTGCTGTTTCGTCTCTCTCAGTAAATTTTGCCTGTCCAATCACTTTTTCTTGTCGACTCTCAAGATCATAAAATATATATAAAACATTTTCCAGATTAGGTGTTCGCGTATCTGGAAGAATGCAGCACATATGGTCTTTGGATACATGTTTTTTACAATGCTTATAAAAGAACTCATCACAAATATGATGTCGAGCTCCTCCGTAAGATTTTAAACAAACAATACATCTTTTTATTTGGTCACAGATAGATTTTTTACCCGATGAGCCGCTCATTTTGTGGTTGTCATAACATATGTTTCCTTTCAAATAGCTATTGCAGTTTTGACATAGAGTTTGTATTGAAGTTTCGTCACAAATTGCAGAACGCTGACAGTGTGTACAGAGGCTAAGACATCCACGATGGTCACTTTTCGTGTTATATGGTGAATGGCAAATTTTACAGTAGTACAAACAGCTAAATGCAGCGGTTAAAGATGTTATTACATTGTAATGGTTCTTAAAATACAATAAATGTATTTTTTTCTTATCACAACAATTTCGATCAGATTTTCCTTCATAAATGATTTTTCGACCTTTGGTGTCGTATTCATAAACCGTGATCTTGTAGTTTTTCAAATGATTTTGAAATGCCTTCAACTCAAAAATCCCGCAACCTTCTGATGGTATAATGATTGGTGTATCATTCAAAAGCTTCAAAGTTCTCTGCGTTTGAATTTTAGATACTTTAGCAAAATCATGTTCTTTGTCTGCGTATGACTTCGCCATATGATTGGTGTATCATTCAAAAGCTTCAAAGTTCTCTGCGTTTGAATTTTAGATACTTTAGCAAAATCATGTTCTTTGTCTGCGTATGACTTTGCCACAACCAAAGCACGAGGTAAGCATAAATTATCCTTATTTTTGATGGTTATTATTCCATTGCGCTTAAGGCATTCTTCCTCGAATGTGTTATACATTTTAGAAGATTTTCTTGTTGGGTTGCATTTCCCTATTGGCATCTTTACGGAAGTTACTGACAAGCAGAAATTATCCGTGCTTATTCCCTCAGAGTTACTTTGAAATTTTTTTCCGTATCATCCCCCACACATCATCGAAAGTTAATTCTGAACAGTTTTTAAAATTAACCCAGCCACTTCCTCGTTCATTCACAAAACTCTTTCCGCAAAATGGTATTCCGACTTTATCAGTTGGATTAAGATCTTTTACGGCACATCTTATCATTTCATTAATGGCTCTTTTAATCCATGACGTTGGTTCTGCATCCACCGGAACTGGAAGAATTTTAAATTCTATTTTGGGCCCTTTCAGATTAAACCTTTTAATATGACTCGAAGAATTACTCAAAATTTTGATTCGCTGAAATCAACAAAGAAAAGAAAAAAACAATCAATTCGGGAAAAAGAATTGTTGTTGTTGCTGTTGTTGTTGTTGTTGTTGTTGTTGTTGTTGTTGTTGTTGTTGTTGTTGTTGTTGTTGTTGTTGTTGGTGTTGTTGTTGTTGTTGTTGTTGTTGTTGTTGTTGTTGTTGTTGTTGTTGTTGTTGTTGTTGTTGTTGTTGTTGTTGTTGTTGTTGTTGTTGTTGTTGTTGTTGTTGTTGTTGTTGTTGTTGTTGTTGTTGTTGTTGTTGTTGTTGTTGTTGTTGTTGTTGTTGTTGTTGTTGTTGTTGTTGTTGTTGTTGTTGTTGTTGTTGTTGTTGTTGTTGTTGTTGTTGTTGTTGTTGTTGTTGTTGTTGTTGTTGTTGTTGTTGTTGTTGTTGTTGTTGTTGTTGTTGTTGTTGTTGTTGTTGTTGTTGTTGTTGTTGTTGTTGTTGTTGTTGTTGTTGTTGTTGTTGTTGTTGTTGTTGTTGTTGTTGTTGTTGTTGTTGTTGTTGTTGTTGTTGTTGTTGTTGTTGTTGTTGTTGTTGTTGTTGTTGTTGTTGTTGTTGTTGTTGTTGTTGTTGTTGTTGTTGTTGTTGTTGTTGTTGTTGTTGTTGTTGTTGTTGTTGTTGTTGTTGTTGTTGTTGTTGTTGTTGTTGTTGTTGTTGTTGTTGTTGTTGTTGTTGTTGTTGTTGTTGTTGTTGTTGTTGTTGTTGTTCTTGTTGTTGTTGTTGTTGTTGTTCTTGTTGTTGTTGTTGTTGTTGTTGTTGTTGTTGTTGTTGTTGTTGTTGTTGTTGTTGTTGTTGTTGTTGTTGTTGTTGTTGTTGTTGTTGTTGTTGTTGTTGTTGTTGTTGTTGTTGTTGTTGTTGTTGTTGTTGTTGTTGTTGTTGTTGTTGTTGTTGTTGTTGTTGTTGTTGTTGTTGTTGTTGTTGTTGTTGTTGTTGTTGATGGGGAATTTTCCATTTTTACAGACCCATGGGTATGGAGAACATATATCAATATACTGCAATTGTTCTCCTTTTTTACACTTATAACAATTGAATGAATTCAGAGTTCGTCCACCATAAAAGCATCGCGGGGGTTCAACGGTGAGTTTTGTATAAGTTCATGTGTGTTAATGAAATACAAATCCTCTTTATTAAATGATTTTACACAGTGCTGAAATTCACATGACCACATTACAATGACATCGTAATTGAAATTTCTCAATCGGTCAGTCTTAGCTCTTGTATTCTCATATCTGTGATTTAATGTGTCATCTTGGTTTTCATGTAAGGAACATCACGTTTATACTTCAAACATAGGGGGTGACCATGGTAATAGCATCCGTGGAACTCAAAAATCTGTTTGGTTTCTTCACAAAAACCATCAACCTTTACTCCCTTGACAACTACTTCTCTTCCTTTATAGGCATGCTTTATACTTATATTGCTTTTCTTTCATCCACTTGATTGCTTCTGGAGATTGGTTATGAATGCATCTGTAACCTATTTTAAGAATTAATCCGATAGTGTCTGGCTTGAGAAAGTTACGTCTGAAAAGTAGATTACAAGCTGAAGCAATAGTTACTGCTTCTATAAATGGTTCAACATTACTTTGATTAAGAAATAATTTTCTAAATTCCAAACAAGCTCCAGTCAAAATTTTGACATCACTCTTACAGTATTCCAAAAGTTCATGCTGCATATCAAAATTATCGTTTTGGTGTTCTGAATACCATTTTAAGAAGATACCGCGTTCTTCCGTTCTCATAGTATTTGGACTGTAATTTAACCATTGTAATCTTCATTTTCTTTGGTACTGAACAGATACGGAAAGTAACCTTTCTTTAAAATGGGTGGGAGGTCGAATGCTTTTGGTAGTTTAGATAGAGCCATGGGGAAGTAGTTTATTGAGTCAATAAATTTAACATTTCCTATTTCCATCAATATTATTTTTATGCCTCGCATAATTAAATCAGGGCTTAGTTTTTTTTTTCCAATTTGTAGTTCAAAATAAGTTGATGGTCGTATGCCTGACCATTATGAGCAATCACAATAATTTGTTTAAATTTTTTTCGGACTTCAAGTATGTGTTGAACAAATTTTGGTACAACATCAGTAGTATGAATTAGAGGGTACCAGGCCAGCGGCTCAGCGGCTTAAGTGGGCGTATGGGCGTGGTAGTAGGCGTAGGGCGTGGCAGGGGTGGTGGGCGTGGTAGATATTGAGCTTTAGGGGCGTGGCAAGTGGGTGGAGCTTTTAGGGGCGTGGCAAGGGGCGGGAGGTGGTAAAATTTGTGATTTTGGGGGGTGTGGCACGTGTGAAGCTTTGGAAGGTGTGTCAGGAGGTGGTAACTTTTGGGGGCGGGTCTTAGAGTTGGAGCTTTTGAGGGCGTGGCAGGGGTGGTGGGCGTGGTAGATATTGAGCTTTAGGGGCGTGGCAAGTGGGTGGAGCTTTTGGGGGCGTGGCAAGGGGCGGGAGGTGGTAAAATTTGTGATTTTGGGGGGTGTGGCACGTGTGAAGCTTTGGTAGGTGTGTCAGGAGGTGGTAACTTTTGGGGGCGGGTCTTAGAGTTGGAGCTTTTGAGGGCGTGGCAGGGGTGGTGGGCGTGGTAGATATTGAGCTTTAGGGGCGTGGCAAGTGGGTGGAGCTTTTGGGGGCGTGGCAAGGGGCGGGAGGTGGTAAAATTTGTGATTTTGGGGGGTGTGGCACGTGTGAAGCTTTGGTAGGTGTGTCAGGAGGTGGTAACTTTTGGGGGCGGGTCTTAGAGTTGGAGCTTTTGAGGGCGTGGCAGGGGTGGTGGGCGTGGTAGATATTGAGCTTTAGGGGCGTGGCAAGTGGGTGGAGCTTTTGGGGGCGTGGCAAGGGGCGGGAGGTGGTAAAATTTGTGATTTTGGGGGGTGTGGCACGTGTGAAGCTTTGGTAGGTGTGTCAGGAGGTGGTAACTTTTGGGGGCGGGTCTTAGAGTTGGAGCTTTTGAGGGCGTGGTAAGGAGGCGTTTTTTTTTTTTTTTTTCTATGGCGGTATGGTGACTCATCACCTTAGCGGCTCAGCGGCTCAGCGGCTCATCAACTTAGCGGCTCAGCGGCTTATTAACTTGGCGGCTCAGCTATTGGTTTGGCAAACATAGTCCTAGAACCCTAAAGTAACGACAAAAAATAACCTAAAACGCAGCGTTAAAAACCTGAAACGTAACGAAAAAAAAAACCCAAAACGCAACATAAACAACCCAAAACGTAAAAAAGGAAAAAACATACAAATAGTTTTATAATTATTGATGACATTTATTTATTCATTCTTTTTTCATTCTCAAATCTGATATAATATTTTAAACGATTCTGGTGACTACTTGATCAAGTGGATTATATTCAATAATTCGATCATGAAGCATAATGCAGTAAGCTGAAGTATTTGCAGGAATGTTTTTTGATGTTCTCATCTCCAAGCGTATATCGATAGGTCCTGTTTTCAATGTTTCATTTTGATGTCTGCAGTCTATAACAAAAATTGGAGCACGTGATTTAAACATATCCCAGGAAAGGAGAGGTTCGGAAGTATTTTTATTGTAGTAAGTTTTTTGAAAATCAGTATACATTTTATAAAACAAGCTATATCTGTTTTTTTTCGAATGAAATATTGAGGTCTTCATGAGGATATACATCGGAGTTTAGATATACTTTTAAGTCTGTTAGATTACAATGATCAAACGTTGTAGGGTCAGCAGATAGTTTTTTATTTTTTTCAGTTTGTAGCGCAAAAACAATGTATCGAGGTTTTTCTATCTGTGTTGTTGTCTTAACGTTCCATATGTGATGGTCAGAGCTTGATAACATGGGGTATTCATAGAGATCCCAGTTTCGGAAAGCAATTTTCATAAAACTGTTTTTGTTTATAGATTTGTATAGACTTAATTTCACGGAATCTGATAAAGCCACGTGTGGTACTTTCCACTGTATTTTATGAAGTTGTACTTGAACATTTTCATTAGTTGGAGAGATTAGTGCGTTTTCATCCATCCTAGCACGAGTGAGAATTAGATCATGTCGAGCATTGGGGATATTTTTTTTACAATCTTCGGCGAAACCCAAAAGCTTATTATAAAAAAAAAAAAAAAGTGTAAAAAAAAAAACCCAAAACGCAACATTAAGAACCCATAACATATCGAAAAAACCTAAAACGCATCGTAAACAACCTTTTTATTGAGATTCAGAAATAAAAATAAAAAGCGGACAAATAGTTTAAAAATACAAGAAATTTATTTATACATGTTTTACATTATCATTTTTTTCCCACTTTTGGGCAATACAAATACTTAAATAATTTTTATTATTTATCCTTTTTTTTTCATAATAATTTATCTTATGTCCTATAAATCAAATTTTTTTTTATAATTTTACATACTATACATCACAGTTTATTATTTTTTCATACAATTTACAATTCGAACTAAAAATATAGTATATTGATTAGAAGATTCTGCTCTAGTAAAAAAAAAAAAGAAGTGCAACACTAAAATTTACATAGATTTCGATAAAATTAAGTTTCAGGTTCATTTATGCTATAATGACCCCAAGCTAAAGTATTTATATTATTGCTACAAATGAACCTTTTGTCATCCGAACAATTTAAACTTAATTTATTTATACTTTCAGTATAAATAATGTGATGCCTCGATCTAAAATTTAACATTTTGCTATAAAAATTTTCTTTATTTAGCAAACAGTCTCTATAATTTTGGAGCGTTAATTTTTTTACGGCTGCTGCTTTGACACCCTTGGCTTTTTTTACTTGAGCAGAATCTTCTATGTCTATACTGTACATTTTTGCCCTTAAACCTATAAATTCTTTCATAATTTTACCATTGTTCTCATCCTTCATAAACCCTAACTTCTTCATGTTAAGCTGGGGGATATCAAATGGGTTGTTAAGGGGATAGTCTGAAGTATCAAACTTTTCGTGAATGTCACTTTTAATATCATTATAAATGTCCCCTGTTCGAATTTGATAAATAAAGGAATCAGTATCCATGTATGCTAGTCTTAGTTTATGAGTGAACTTAGGCTTCATATAAGCATAATGGAAGTCGTACATTTTATGCTTAGAAAGCTCTAAAACACAAAAACCTAGGTATACTGGTTTATTATATTCACTATAAACTCTATTCAGCTGAACAGCAGCCATGGTTTCACTGATTTCCAAAATGCTATGGAAATTGGGTTTGGCGATAAGAGCACGACTCCCCAGGTGCCTTCCATTACTTTAAATAGAATCAGCGATTCGAACATCTTTTCGTTTATCCACATTCTCCATAGTTTTTCCAAAGACTGCATTATTGCATAGTTTGCGCAGATCTTTTTCAAACTTGTTTGTGGCTCGTGTTCTGAGATCATTGTTTAAGTCAATGTATTGCTTCAGCCACGGGGATTGTGCAAATCGCATCACTCTATTAATTTTTTTTAGCACCAAACCATTTTCAATGCATTGGATTAGATTTTTATAGTGGATAATATAATTCACTTTATTTCTCAAATCTGCAACCAATTTTTTAGAGGATTTGTCACTTACTCTAATATTAGATGGACAGAATGGCAAATCATTGTGAGCATCGTGTATTTCACGAGGATACTCTAGATCAACTTCTAAAATATAACCTTTGCTTGGATTTGAAGTTAGCCATTCTTTTATATTAGTTAAATCGGTGAGAGGTTCAATCCATTCGAAGTTTGAATGTGGAAGATACTCAGACATTGCCCAACCGTAAAGGTTATTGGCGTCCAAATACATCAAATAATCGGATGGTTTATTTGAGTCGAATTCGGACATATATTTATTGTTTGCCTTACAATGGCGCAAGCTGCACTGTGTCAAACCCCCTCTTATCCCCTTAGCGAAAAAATTATACATGGTTATCTCTGTTAAAAGTTCCAGCTTGATTTCTGTTATTTTTAGCATAGCATCCCATGAGAAACCCGGCAATGTAAAATAGTGACAAGGATCAAGACCATAATGGGTAAGAGAATCTGACCTAAATTTTTCGAAAATATCGGCCAGAATCAAGACATCTGTTACCATATAATGTTCAAGATATTGACCTAGACTCTCACATTTAAAATGTGACCATACTTTTCCGGCATGGTTATAATCTTCAAGACTACAGTCTTCCTCAATCAGAGAATTTCTGAATGATGCTCTTGAAGGAAGATTTAGTTCACTTAATTTTTCTATACAATCTATATGATCATAACAGAAAACCCCCTTGCGAGTCATAAGCTCGATAGACTCTGCATTATTTTCAACATATTTCGATAGTATGGAAAAATCTTTCTTTTCAATGGTTTTCGCTATAGTATCAATGCTAGAAGGTAGAAATCTGAATGAGTCTAAGAATCGTAGTTCTAAGAATTGTCCTTGTGAACTATTTATTAATATTTTCTTGGACATGGAAATATATTTTTCTTTATTAAGAGGGATTATATTAATACCCCCACTGATATTACCCAGCTCTTGTATAAAGAGATGAGAATCATAGCCAGTTAAATTATGAAAGAAAATTGGAATAAAATTAGCTACCTGATAACTTAAATTGCATTTTGAATGCGCTGCTCCTCGGAACTCGCCAGTCAAGTGGTCATGGTCTCGTACTTTTTTGCTACCCCACACCGCTTTCTTACAAATGTGACATCTTGTTGTCTGCTGGAATGTTCTCTCATTATCGGTTGTCATCGTAAGTGGAACCTTCCTGCTCAAATAATGTCGATGTATATGTTTGGCGTCTTCTACTTAATGTGCCATAAAAACTTTAGCACAATCTTCACCTGGAATTATAAGAAAATTAAATGATTTAAATATATACACGGTATTGTAGGATGAAACTTAAGGAACAAACTAACTTACCAGTATATTTAAATAGTTTATCCAATGAATCATCAAATGAACATTTAATGTAGTAGGAAACGGCTACCGGAACATGCTGTTTGATTTGTGTTGTCGATGATGTTGAAGAGTTGGGCTGGCAGCCTGCAATATTAGTAAGCATGCACTCAAAGTCGGCATAGATTGTGAATGGTACTTTGAATGATCTCCATTGATTTTTGAATTCTAGAGTCTTGTTAGTTCCACTTGGAAGGCTTGTTACCATTTTGTTGCACTCAGCTTCATGCTTCTCAAATGTCTCTTCCGAGCTGAAGGAGAGCAAACATGTATTGCACATTTTAACTGCCCGCTTGCCATGATTTATTTGGCTTGCTATCAATGCAGACATATGTTTTATCCAAACATAGTGGTTACAAGACCCCTCTTGTATGAGTAGCAAATTTATATGTTGCTCTCTGATGTGCGTTGAATTAAAGTAAGGGCGCACAACTCTATATTTAGTTTCACTATCAGTTTTTTCAATCCCAAAAACATTAAAACTTATTGAGGGGTTGAGGGATTCAAAAGTAGATATGTCTTTCACTTTTAAGGGGAAAATTAACCCAGTGAAATCCAATGCTGCTCCGTTTTCTAGAGCGATAATACTGCTTTGAATATCTGGAACTCCATATTTGCTGGGTCGTTCTGCATGATGCTCCATAGGATAGAGAGCGGATATTACAGCCCATTTGAAGCAGTATATGTCATTATTTTGAACATTGATGCAAGCCCTTTTCGAATCAATACTTTTTGGTAGCCTCAAAAAGCTTGATCCTCTTAAAGGTCTGTATTCATTAATATTCACTTCAATGTGTTTGATACAAAATAACGACCAACCTGAATCACGCTCCTGGAACTCTTCGCTTTGAGCCTGAATTTTTTCAAACATTTTGCTCACAATGTCTTCCAAATTGGTACTCTGCAGAGCAATTTCCATTGGACAATTAAAAGATTTAAGACTTATATTCAAATCTTCTTCTTCTTCATTGGATGATAAGAATTGTACAAACTCTGCAAACAACTCGATGGTGAACTTCACATTCCCTTTTGTCAAAAATGGTTTTCTTATTAAATTTGTAATATCATTTCTACTGTTGTCTAAAAATTTTTGGATATCAATTAACCCTTCAACAGTGTTTTTTAATAAGTATGTTTCAACAGTTTCCTGAAAGCATTTCCTTATTTTCACAAATGGGGTATTTTCAACGGGAATTGTGTTTTTCACCTTGTGAGCATTAGTTCTAGTGTGATGACCCCATCCAGATACTAGCACATCAATTTCACACTTCTCACATCTGCGTTTCTTTGATGGAATATTTGGTTCAGGCAAGGAATCATTATTAGTTTCAGCGGGTTTTCTTTTGCTACTGCTAGGCTGATCGCAATCTTGGAAGGATGCATTTATATGTTCCTTTCTAAAGTGCTTCAACAACGAATCTTTTCGTGTATAAGTTTTTTCGCACTGACGACATTTTATTGCATCGCTATGGGCAGCTTTTATATGTCTCTTAAGAGAGCATGAATGGGCGAATTTATCCCCACAGATATTACATGCTAATGTTAAATTCTCCATTTTTCAGTTTTTTTTTTTTGGGGGAAGGAAAAAATGTCTTTTAAAAATAGTAAAAATTGTATACTTATCGAACACCCTCACAAATATTTCACTGCACTGTGTAGAAGGAATAAGTTTTTTTGACACAAAGTTTTTTTTTTTTTTTTTTTTTTTTTTTTTACAAAGGTAAATTTTATATTTATTGAAAACACCAATATTTCACTGAACAGAATTTTTTTTTGAAGCTGCTAAAAAATATTGATAGCACCCACGAAGGAATATTTTTTTTTTTTTTTTCGCAGTTTTTTTTTTACAAAGTCTTTTAAAAAGAGTTAGATTTTATTTTTATCGAACAATAAATATTTCACTGCACATTAGTACTTAAAAACAAAAAGAAAATAGTTTTTACACTTTTTAAATAAATACGTTTCACAAAAAAAAGGAACACCTAATACTCGCAAAGGAATAATTCTATTAAACTGCGTAGTTCGAATACATTGCTTTTATATGGAAAATTTGGATGCCAACACAAATAAACAAGTATACATCCCCCTCGAGTATACCAATCGAAAATTAATCGTATTCAAACCAAATGCCTTTTTTCTAGAGGAGCATCCTTATCCTCTTATCTAAAAAAAAAAAAAAATGATCATAGTAACATCTGTTTTCTATTAGGGTAATACAAATCTTTTTCTTTTAAGATACTTTCTTTAAAAAAAAAAAACATCGTTGCTAACTTTTATTGTGACCCCCTGCACCTGCACTGATAAAAAAAAAAAAAAAAAAAAGAGTCATGTTAGACGATCATTCCAATCCTTATGATTATAATAAACGTATACAAAAAAAAGTCAACGTCCACTTTCGTGGGAAATAAATAAACAAAAATGAAAATGAATCTATAATCCATAATCTATAGTCTTCTCATCTATAGCTATATCATTTAAACACATGTGTACCGTGGGTGGCATTTGCTTTCTAATATGATAATACAAATCTTTTTCTTTTAAGATACCTCCTTTAAAAAACAAGCTTTGTCTACTTTTATTGTTACCGCCTGTAATGAATAAAAAAAAAAGGTTCATAGTAGAAGATCGTTGTGATCCTTTTCATCTAACATCCTTATACATATATCTTTCAAGTTATGGGTAATAAACAAAGGTTTTTTATGATAGCAATTAAAGTCTAGACGTATAATACTTTTTCGTTTAAACAAATATGTAACATGAGTGGCATTTGCTTTTCTATTATGATAATACAAATCTTTTTCTTTTAAGATACCTCCTTTAAAAAAAACAAACGTTGTCTACTTTTATTGTTACCGCCTGTAATAAATAAAAAAAGGGTCATAGTAGAAGATCGTTGTGATCCTTTTTATCTAACATACTTATACATATATCGTTCAAGTTATGAGTAATAAACATAGGTTTTTTATGATAGTAATTAAAGTCTAGACGTAATACTTTCTTTTAGAAAACATCCGTCGAGAACACATAAAATGAATACCAACAAAAAAAAAATTAAAAAAAAAATTGGGGTACTATCCGCCTTATCCTTTTAATCTAGCATGCCTTTGCATTTTATATCTTTCAAACTAAATGACGTGAATGGACATGAAAATTTAAAAAAAAAACATTCATATGTATGTAAACACATTAAGAAAATCTTGTATGAAAATTGAGGTGGGATGCTTCTATAAAAGGAAAATCATTCATACTGATAAACACAGTTGATTGCAAGAATCTACAAAGAATAAACCTTTTTTTTGAAAATGCATTTCGAAGAGGTTGACTATTCTATTTTCACGATAGATGATTTCGCAGCAAGTGAGGCTAACTCTTTAAACGATGGCAACAATTTTAAACCCACGAAGAAGCTATCGGACTTAGAAATGAGCCTCAAATATAGTATTAATGCCCTGCGAAAAGTAAAAACACGGTGGGGTGATTGGATCATAGCAGATCTTGGAGAATATACGGTAAGCTATAAAATTATTATTTAAATTTATATATTTTATTTTTTTTTTTTATTTCAGGTCTTTTTGCCGATGAGATTTTCGAAGCTATCATCAGATAGCATAAACGTAATTGGAGGGGGCGCATATGCTTTTGAAAAAACACGCCAACTTGGAACATCATACGAGCTAAAATTTACAAAACTAAAATAATCAATTCAATTTATAAGCGAAGAACTTAGAGTAAAAAAGTACTTATTTTATATTATATCTATAAAAAAGAATAATTAAATGTTTTTAAATCAAATTTATTTCTTGTATTTCTTTCTTATTTTACACAACTTTGCTTTTATCGATCCATGAATTATGTTCTGTTGAGAATCCCAACCATTTTACATAAACTTTATTCCCTCTTGTTTGTAGAACTTTTTCAATTAGGAATATATCTGCACATTTAATTTTCATCAGTTTTGCTTCATAGAAACCACCCTGAATTGCTTTTCCTTGATAATCTTCAAGAAGATATGTGGTTGGTTTTGTTGGTTGAACCTTTCTTATTTTAAAAACCTCGGTAGTCCAGTTGGGTGTATAGCCTTTATCGAATTTATGTTTATACTTGCTGATTCTTACTAGCTCGCCAACTTTAAATTTCGCTCCTTCTGTCTTTTTTTTGAAAATTGATAATAAGGATTTTGAATTTTTCTTGCTAACATCGACAGGTCTACATTTAATGGTTCGGTGAAAAGAATGGTTGTAGTTATAGAGTAATTTCTTAAAAATATTTATCCACTTATAGCTTCCATTGAAACTAAATTCCTTCCACATTTTTTCCTTAAAGGTTCTATTAAATCTTTCAATAATTGAAGCCTTCAATGAGCTGAATGTAGAGTAGTGATTAATTTTATATTTTTCCATCAAACTCTTGAAGTTTATACTGAAAAATTCTTTTCCATCATCGGTTTGCAAGTTTTTAGGAAACCTAGAAGAATTTTTAAATATTTCCTCCATCCCTTTTGAAATAGTAATCCCCTTTTTGTTTTTCATTAGGATAACCCACGCGAACTTTGAAAAAGTATCGATAACTGTCATCAAATAATTAAATCCATTATTTTGTTCGCTGTAAGGTATCATTTCAACCAGATCGGCTTGCCACAAATCATCATAACCCTTAATGATAACATTACGACGTTTAAAATTTCGCCGTGCAGCCCTATGCAACTCTAAAACGACCTCTCGCTTACTCATATTCAAAAAGAGTGAATTCACCGAAATAAATTCTTTTATATTTTCCTTTTATTATTTTTATTTTAATCTTTTATACAATGACATCAATTTCTTAATTCTAACCAAACGGTTTTCTATTATATAGCAAGCACAAGTATCCGGTCCTAGTTTACATTGTTTGGATGCCCAGCAACAATTAGAATAATGATGTCCGTGAATAGATTCAATGTAATGTACGTTTTGGAATCTTTTAAGTAGGGAAATACTTCTACCTGAGCGTCGAACTTGTCGAGTTGTAGAAGCTGAGTAAGGTCAAAGATTCTCGAGAATAATTCTCCAGATGAGTCCTGAAACCAAAGGGCGCTCCTTGACCCCCCTACCCCTCTATCCCTCCTCCCCTCGTTGGTACCGCGGTGGCGCTGTCTGACGTTCCTCTTCTACCTCTTCTCCCACGGCGCACAGTGGTGCGAGAGCGGAAAAAAGTCTTTTGAAAAAGTCATGTCTATCGTTTTAAACTTTATGTTTAAGTACTCTTAGATAACCCGAGCGTATGATTTAAAAGTATTTTTTAACATATATATTGTATGTTCTGATTTACAAGCCCTCAAAGTTGAAAAATAATTTTACTCAAATCGCGAACCGTATTTTCAACAAATTTTGAGATGTTTTTTTCCGAAGTTCCTGTAGATAAATTCTCTAGCTTCTTAAATAATTTAATTGGTCTATTTTCGATTATCTAAAAATAAAAAAAAATATTGATTATTTATAAAAGATACCTTCTATAAGTAGCCTGAAGCTTTAGTACTAAGAAAAAATGATTTTTTTTTAAACTTTTTGATTAAAAAAAACAGCTCCAAAAGATACCAAGAAAGTAAGTATGCCACCATATGCTCCATATATTCATGTTAAAGCACAGAAAAAATCAGCTGCAGATACGTGCAGATGTGGAAGTTATGCTCAAAAATGTTTCACTCAATCGGATTTCAAAAAACTCCGTCTTGACGGTGGTGTTTACCAAAAAGTTTGATTACTTCGGTATTAATTGTCAGAATGAACTGGTTAAGCCTATTATTTTAAGAAAAAATGTCAAACTTTATTTTAAAAATAAAACAAAATTAATACATTGACCCAGGGCTGAGAATTTCGATTTTTGCGAAACCATTTATTTCTGCCTGGAAAATTTTTCAACTTTCAACTAAATTTTATTGAAAGCAACACACGAAAAATAATATAGTTTTATGATATTTTGAATTATATGATAGAGCTTAATACAAAATAAAGAAAAGGATTAGGGATAATCTTTTATTTTTTTTTAATTTTTCGCTAAAAGTAGGGCAGGTAAAAATAAAAAAAGGTGTTTTTTTTAAGTTTTATTGCTTTGTTTTTGTTGTGTATTGCGTAATTTTGTATTACCTGTAAGGATTAGTAATGGCTTATTAGATTAAAATCTCTTACTTAAATCTATATATATAAAGGATTAATGAAAAAAAGTCAGTATTGAGTTATTGAGCATTTGTGCAAGGTGTGTAAGACAAATTTTTACTCTTTGATCAACCAATAAGTGAACGTGAAGTGAAATATAATAACAAACATATATAGTGAATTCAATACATTAAAATATACATAGTTAATAATAATATTTTATTCAAAATAAAAAGTTCAGGTTTTACTAAAAAAAACTTTTATTTAAATATAACATCAAAACCCTCAAATTTTATAAAAATGTCAATAACTTTTTTTCTAACAATTTTTTCTTGACAAAATTTTGACCAAGCATGTATAAGACTAATCTTAACATGTTTGTCAAATTTCATTAAAATTCGTTTAATAGTTCAGATTTTACAGACTTTTTTCCGCTCTCCCATACAAACATCAAAACACTCAAATTTTAGAAAAAAAGTCAATAACTTTTTTACTAATGATTTTTTCTTAGCCAAATTTTGACAAAATGTGTATAAGACTAATTTAAAAATGTGAATCAAATTTGATCTTAATCCGTTAAACAGTTCAGATGTTACAGATTATTTTTCCGCTCTCCCATACAAACATCAAATCCCTCAAATTTTAGAAAAATGTCAATAACTTTGTTTGTAATTATTTTTTTTCAACCAAATTTTGACCAAATATGTATAAGACTAATATAAACATGTTTGCCAAATTTCATTGAAATCTGTTGAACCGTTCAGATAAAACAGACTTTTTTCCGCTCTCCCATACAAACCGAACCACTGTGCGGCGGTACGGCGATGACGCTGTCCGTCGTTACCCCCTCCCACATAAGACCCCCTACCACGTTGGTTTAGCGATGACGCTGTCTGACGCTATCCCTTCCTAGTCGGCATGGCGATGATGCTGTCCGACCTCCGCTCCCACGTCGGCACGGCGATGACGCTGTCCGGCGTTAACCCATCCTTAATCGGTACGGCGGTGCAGCTGTCCGATGTTCCCTATCTATTCCTCTCTCGGCAGTACGGCGATGACGCTGTCTGACATTCCTCCCCTCCTATATCGGTACGGCGGTCCGATGTTCCTTACCTCACCTCACGGCGGTACGGCGATGATGCTGTCCGACGCCCCCTTATCCATTCCCCTCTCGACAATACGGCGATGACGCTGTCTGACGTTCCTCCTCTCATCCCTCCCTCCTCCAATCCTCAATATCCCCATATTGGGCTGGATCAGTGGTGTTAAACGACCCGTGCCGATGATCAGCCTGGCTGAGGGCCCAATTCAAAAATAGCTCAGTCGCTAACGGAGTATCCGGATACCTGGCGACCTCCGGATTAACCAGCCTTATCTGTACATGCGAATCTCTGTGCAGACGGACCTACCTTTCTTCGCTTCTCGTGGGACCAAAAATGAACAAAAACAAACAAACAGACAAAACAGACTTTCTTAAACCCGGTTCTTCTTCCAAACCGGGCGGCAGCACGGCGTCAACGCTGTTTGCCGTTAATCCTGTGTTGCGCATCAGTGGGGAGGTTGTGGCCAGCCATGGCCCCCCATCCGTTGCAAACCATAGCGATGGAAGTAATACGGTAGTTATACCTAAGACCAGTAGTGATGAGGTTGTGCATCATGGCCCTTCCACTACTATTAAGACAAAATCTCTTCCTAACACGCACCGAAAGGGGACCCGACCCGGTGGTGGTGGGGCTGTGAAACATGGCCCTTCCACCTCCGGTGCGGGCTCCCTCCCGAGTGCGTCCCCTAAAGTTCCAAGAAGGTTTAGACCTTCAAAGAACCGATATAAGGAAAAGCGAGATACTGAGAGAATTCTGAAGGAATCCAGTGCTACACCGGGGACCGGAGGAGGCTCTCAGCTCTCCACCAGGATTCAATGGGCGAAGCATATACTTGCAAATGCGCAGACCAGCGGCGACTCTACGTCAAAGCGAAACAGGTCTCTGGAGGGTACCACACCGATACCCAAACGGCCCCGTGTGCAGAACACCAGCACTCCTCTGAATCCTGGTTCCTATAGCGATGTCTTAAAGGATAAAATCGTGATTGCGGTTATCGATAGAAGCAATATCGATGGCACGATTTCATCTGATCGATGGCAGGTGGTAAAACTAAAGCTCTCGGCAGGCTTCCTAAGTATTATGAGGGAAAACCCGGGACCACCTCCGATCACAGGCGATGGGGGTTGGCATCAGGGTCATGTCAAACTCATCGTTTGTGACGATCAGAGATCGTGCGATCTTTATAAGCTCGCTGTCAGCAGGTTAGGAGATATCTGGCCAGGCGCGCAGCTCGAGGTTGTTGCGAAGGAAGACATTCCAAGCAGACCAAGAGCCCGCACATGGATACCGGCCGAACCTTCCTGCATGGAGGAGATTATTCAGGTAATCAAACTCAGCAATCCTTCCCTGCCAACTCATAACTGGAAAGTCGCGAAACTGGAGGAGGTAAGGGGTCTTTATAGAAGCGCAATCATTGTGGTAAATAAAGAGTCCCTTGCCCCTCTGGCGCAGACTAAAGGTATGATCAGGTTTGGTTTTGAGACGATTACCTTAAGAATATATAAAAAAGATGAGGTTGACGCGGAATGCGTGCCTCCACATCCCCTTGAAGCTGTACCCGTGGTTGAAGATCCTGGTGCATCGATTACTATTCCATCAATGGAGGACGATGCATCCGGGTCATCTTCGATCACGGGCCAGTCTTCTACAAACGTCGACAGTGACATGGACACTGAAGACCTGAATTCGGTTCTTCTTGAAGATGAGCTTCTAGGATCATCTTCAGAAGATGGTAATAGCACCGTGGTGGAGGTTGATCTGCCTAACTTGTAGCCAAAATGCTGCAGTTAGGAGAGATTAATCTTCAACACTCCATCAAGGCTTCGGCCTCACTTTTGCTCCGTCTATCCAGGAACGGTGATGATATTGTTCTGATCCAAGAACCATGGATCGTGAAATCCATGGTAAAGGGACTCAGCACTCCTGGATATTACACACTGTATGTGACGGAAAAAGGTGAACCTAGATCCTGCATACTAGTGAAAAGTAACATTAATGTATATTTACTCCCTGATTTCAGCGATAGAGATATTACCGCCGCTAGACTGGAAACGGCCAAGAGCACGTACTGGCTAGTGTCGGCCTATCTTGGCCACGACCACCATGGCCCTCTCCCTGGACAGACGCTAGAGCGAATTATCGCTGAAACTGAAAGGCAGAAGGTCAGCCTCATAATTGGGAGCGATGCTAACTCCCATCACACAGTATGGGGAAGTACAGACATCAACGATAGAGGTGAGTCTCTTTTCGATTTTATTTTAAGTACCAACCTTATAGTAAGTAACGTAGGAAATGAACCCACTTTTGTTACTAGAAATCGACAGGAAGTTCTAGATATAACTCTTGTCTCAGATACTATTCATCACATGATTACAGATTAGAAAGTATCGAGGGAACACTCGTTCTCGGATCATAGATATATCCAATTCGGTCTGAAAGATGAACCTCCTAGCCAGTTAAAATTTCGTAACTACAGGAAAACTGATTGGCTTAAATATAGGAAAACACTTGAAAGTCTAGTTAAACCTACACTTTTGAGCCCACCCCCTAACATAAGTGAACTAGACAATAAAGTCAATGAACTCACTCTGGCCCTGAACAAATCTATGACAATCTCCTGTCCTCTTACTCAAGTAAGGGGCAAGAGGAAGCCGCATTGGTGGAACTCAGGACTTGAGCCGATTAGGAAAAACTGCAGGAAGCTTTTTAATCGAGCAAAAAGCACAAGAAATGTGTCAGACTGGGACTCCTATAAGGAATCCCTAAAAATATATAAGAAAGAATTAAGAAAATCCAAAAGATCCTCTTGGAGGACCTTCTGCGACAAAATAGAAGGAACCTCAGAAGCATCTAGATTAAGAAGAATTCTTTCAACTAATCCAGCCATGCCCAGCTGTTTGAAAAAAGCAGATGGCTCATGGACCAATTCTTGCGAGGAATCGCTAAATCTGCTTCTAGATACTCATTTCCCCGGTAGCACTCAAATTGCTAATAACATTGACCATCTAAGGTCCGCAAATAGCTTTACTTATCCACAAGATCTAATCACAAGGGACAAACTACAATGGGCAATTGACAGCTTCGAACCATACAAATCCGCAGGACCAGACGGTATAGTACCAGCCGAACTCCAAATGAACATAGACATCGTTCTACCAATTTTGGAGAAGCTTTTCAATAGCTGTTTAAACCTGCGTCACATTCCCTTGTCTTGGAGGGAGGTTAAAGTTGTATTTATTCCAGGGTTCAGAAAGGCACGCTCATGAGCGGCTCGCGAGCGTGCCTTTCAACAAGAGCGCTTACCAGATACGCTCGCCCATGAGCCATCAGGTGTGAGCACTTTTAGTTTCGCCCGCGCTCGCGAGCGTTCGATTTATAAACGCTCACGTCAAGAGCGCTCTCATTAAGAGCGATGGCAAAACGCTCTCGTCAAGAGCGCTCTCATTAAGAGCGATAGTAAAACGCTCACGTCAAGAGCGCTCTCATTAAGAGCGATAGCAAACGCCCACGCTCATGAGCGTGAGACGAGAGCGAGCCAATTTAGCGCTCGCGAGCCTTTAAGAATTTAGAAAAAAATAAAAAAGAAAACAATTAAATGGTTTTTTTTAAATTTTAATATTAATGATAGTTATATAAATTAATGAATTAATGTAATGAAAAATGTCTTATATTCCCTCGTTTTCAAGTATATCTAACGTAGATGTTTCTATTAATTTGAAATTTAATTTATAGAGGAGAATATTAGAAAGAGATTTTTTGAAAGTTTTGTCCTCAGTTTTGTTAATATTGTTGACAGTGCGCTAAATGCCCGTTCTACAGATACTTGTGTGGCAGGAACGGCTAGAGCAACTTCGGAAAGTTGAGATAGTTCCCTATCATGGCTATGATATTTCTTCCAGTAACTCAACACATTAGTTTCCAAAGGTTCCATGCTTCTTTCGCATAATAACGACAATTTTTGCTTTAAACTTCTTTTGGTTAGTGATGGTGATTGTGCAGTGGCTAACATTTGTTGTATATGTTCTTGCAATTCGCCGTATTCATTACCAGAAGATGTAGAATGCAAATCAGATCGTGTATTTACAGAGTTAACTGATTCATCGGAAGAGACTGGTGTTGTGTCCAGTAGTTGCAGCATTTCATATGTTTTCATAAGATGGTTGAGTGCAACTTGTTTCTGATGATTGGTCAGCAATGGAGAGGCATCAAAATTGAAACGCGGGTCTAGGTACAGGGCAGCAACAAAGACATCGTTTTCTTAGAGTTTTTGTTTTCTAGTAGTCATTGCTTGATGTAGACGGGATGCATACGAATTTCCATCGGCAATATTTATCAGCTTGAGTTCGCAGGTCAACCAATCTCGATAGAAATCGCCTAAGGTATATTGCTCGCACTGTAATTTTAAAGTACAATCGGCAAGCGGTCTAAAAGCGTTGATAAAATTGTCGATGAAATTCCAATCGATATCAATGGTAGAATCGTCCAAATTGTCAATGTAATTTTTTTGAGATGAAATGGAATTGATCATGCAAAATGTTGAATTCCACCTCGTCATATTATCAAGAGTAGGCATATTAATGTTTATGTCACCTGATCTTACTGATGTTCGGAGTTTTTTGACAAGTTTCCGGCATTCATTGACCTCTATTTCAACTGTTTTTATCACATCATATGCTGCCAACTGTAGAGTATGAGCTGCACATCGAACTACTGAAAATACTGCAGCGATTTTGCTTTGTATATCTTCTTCATCTCTTTCGATGTTTTCGGGGCCGTTGATGTTTTCCTCTTGAATTTCTTGGAGTATTTTAGAAGCTTTGATAACGTTTGCACCATTGTCAGTTGTGTTTGAATATAACTGTGTGATATCTATTTTGAAGTCTTGCAAGCATCTCAGAATCTCTTCCTTCAAAAATTGTGCTGTATGTCTTTTCGATATTTCAATCATACCTTCGAAAATGATATTCAGATATTACATATATTGATTTCATAAAATTGGGCTATTTATTTTTAAAATTCCAAAAATTTTCACTTACCTATTGTGTTAATGCATATTTTAAAATCCTTTATATACTGAATATTTATGCCTAGAACGCTTTTCTCCATACGAGTAGCAATGTCCACTTTCAAGGAAATCATTTTTTTTTTCTACACGTCTTGTAATAATTTCCTTTATTTCTTGACTTGCTTTCTCAACAGCATTGCAGATATTTTTTGAATTAATGATAACACCAAATTTTTGTTCATAAGGGGCAATGATTTTTTTAAAATAGTCGTGATCGTCAAAAATACGGAATGGAATATTTTTAACCGTAACCAAGCCCACACAACATTTTAAAAATTCTTTTTTGTTCATTGTAATGTTAACACTTATTTTTGATTTCTTGTTGTCTTTTTGCAATCCTGATACCGATGCCACAGGTTCATTGTTTTCATCATTTTCATCATCACTTATATTTTTTTTGTGTACTAACTTATAGTGCCGTTTTATATTTGATGGTTTTTTCCCACATAAGTCTTTATCACAATGTTCAACTAAACACTTTGATTTTTTTGTTTCCGAATCAAATTTCACATATTTATCATGATGGAATATTTTTCGCGGTGCCATTATTTTTTTTTACTTTGGTTTTATAATTACTCAAACACTACTTACTATCTTCCTGGTTAAAAATCGAATGAGTTCATATAGCTCATTAATTCATAAGTGCAAACTGTATTGGAAAAACCCATTTTCTATATTTTCGCAAATGCACGAAAAAAAATAATTAAACAGAAGATCCTACTTATAAGAAACTTCGAAAAATCTGATTTTTGAATGCTATAATTCGGGGTTTTCCTATGACCATGTTCCTTATAAGCGTATTCTACTGTATACACATGTACGGAAAAAAGGGTGCATATTCTAATTCCAAGAATAAAATGGAACCAATCCACTTGTGCTACCTACTATATTAAAAAAAACATCCCATTACCAACAACCACGCAAATAAACTGCTTATTATTACCTAACTTTCAAAAAACTAGAACCTTTGTTTCTGAAACTGATTTTTTATAATCGTTTTTCTAAGAAGTGCGATCTACAGAAGAAAGGTACTCCTGCTCATGTACCTATGAACAAGGAATGCAAAGGGGTTGCATTTGGCATATCGTCTGTCCGAAAGCAAATCTCAATAAGTGTAGAAAAAAATTCATTTAATTTTTTTTAATCCGAAAAATTATTGCATTTCGCGAAATATTGAAACACCTGCTGAAAGGCTTGCTCTATTTCCACTATGTCATAATATGTGTATTTTTTTAGTTAATCACTTTTAAGTTTTAACTTTAACTTCCGTAAAAAAAAAGCCAATTCATTAACGCATGTTGTATAAATTGTATTAGGAAAGGAAAACCAGTTATATCCACCACTGCTCATGAGCGCTCACAATCGCTCACAACCGCTCTCGCTCGCCCGCGAGCCATGGGCCAAATAATTTTTTCGGCTCTCGCTCATGAGCGGGCGTTTCGCTATTTTTATTTTCGCTCTCGCCCATGAGCGGGCGTTTCGCTATTTTTATTTTCGCTCTCGCCCATGAGCGGGCGTTTCGATATTTTGTTTTTGCGCTCGCGCTCTCGCTCGCGAGCCTTTGAACCCTGCGTACGCTCGTGGGCGAAATATGAGCTGAGAGCGTTTTATGAGCGCTCGTGTGCGAGCGTTTCCGTACCCTGATTTATTCCCAAGGCTGGCAAATGTTCCCATGTAAACGCAAAAGATCTCAGACCTATCAGTCTGTCGTCATTCCTCCTTAAGACTTTTGAACGACTGATTGATATCCATCTTAGAACAAGCATTGACTCGAGGCTCCTGTCTACGGCTCAACATGCTTATTCCAAAGGGAAATCGGTAGACACTGCCCTACACACACTGGTTAGTACCATCGAATACTCCCTCCACCATAAGGAGTACACTATGGTTGCCTTTCTAGATATTGAAGGTGCTTTCAATAACGTCGATACATCTGCGATCGCATCTGCGCTGTCAGGTCTGAATGTGGATGTTCCGCTCGTCGAGTTGATTAATCAAATGCTGATGAGCAGGAGGATTAATTCAAGACTGGGCGGTTTTTCCACAAGAAGATCCGTCAGTAGAGGTACGCCGCAAGGCGGTGTTCTATCTCCCCTTCTTTGGAACTTGGTAGTAAATGCGCTGCTGACAAGCCTGGAAGCGGAGAGCTACAGAGTGATCGCCTATGCAGACGATATTGCTATTGCTGTATCAGGAAAGCATCTCAACACCTTAAAAGAGCTCCTACAAAACGCTTTAAACAAGTTAATAAGGTGGGCAGATCGCTGTGGACTGGGTGTTAACCCTCATAAGACAGATCTTGTCCTCTTCTCAAGGAAATACAAAATCCCTCACATAGACCCTCCGTCTATCAAAGGAATTCCACTCAAATTCTCAGACGAAGCCAAATATTTGGGCCTTATCTTAGATAAGAAGTTAAGTTGGAAGCCCAATATACAGGAAAGAGTCAAAAAAGCAACTGTTGCACTCTTTTCATGCAAAAAAGCCGTAGGGAACAAATGGGGTCTTAAACCCAGTATTACTCATTGGCTATACACCTCGGTTGTTAGACCGATTCTTACGTACGGTGTGACAGTATGGTGGACCGCTTTAGATAAAGCGACGAACTGCGAAAAACTAAGCAAGGTCCAACGGTCTGCCTCGCGTTGCATGGGTGGAGTACTTCGTACAACACCCTCTGCTGCATTAGATATTATGTTCTATTTAGCACCTCTCGATATATATGCTAAACAAACAGCTGCAAGCACAGCCATTCGTCTTAAAGCCTCCTCACAGTGGACAAATAATGATATTGGTCACTCCATTATTCTGAATTCTTTCGGAACAATTCCAAGTAACATTGATTACACCATCCCCCAGTTACAGTTCGATAAAAACTTCCAGGTCACCATACCCTCCAGATCTATCTGGGAGGATCGGGCATTTCTGGAAGATGAATCAATCCACTTCTATACGGATGGATCAAAAACTAATGAGGGGGTTGGTGGAGGTGTGTACTCAGACAGGATGAATTTAAATCTCTCCTTTCGCCTTCCCAATCACTGTAGCGTGTTCCAGGCGGAACTTTTGGCGATAAAAGAAGTACTATCTTGGCTTAAAAGAAACGTGATATCTAACACAGATATCCGCATCTTCTCGGATAGCCAAGCCGCCATAAAATCCCTGGAATCTGTCTCTACCAACTCAATAACAGCCCTTAACTGTCGATCATCTCTCGTTGAGATGGCACAGCAGTTTAATTTTCACCTCTGCTGGGTGCCGGGCCATAGGGACATTCCAGGAAATTGCAGGGCTGACGAACTCGCCAGAAGTGGAACAATACTACCTATTTCACCAAATAGGTCAGATATAGGTATACCCATTGCTACATGTAAACTTATGCTGAAGCAGGATGCAATAGAGAAAACAAACCTTAGGTGGAACAACATCTCCACCTGTATAGCGACAAAACAGATGTGGCCAAGGTTGGACCTGAAGCGCTCGAAGAGTTTAATATCTCTAAGCAGACTGCATATCAGCTCCGTCATAGGTGTCATCACCGGTCACTGCTTGATAGGCAAGCACGCAACGAGGCTTGGAGTATTCTCAAATGATTTCTGCAGAAGCTGTATGGATGAAGAAGAGGAAGAATCGATTCCTCATCTCCTCTGCACTTGCCCTGCTCTATCCCAACG